>NJRQ01000010.1:486305-509751 GCA_003063805.1 Aphaenogaster ashmeadi | reverse complement strand
AGCATATTAACTTCATTTATGCAATAATTGGTACCGTTAATAAAGTTAAAGTTTGACAAAATTGAATTATATTAATTTACTAAAATTTTTGTAAGCAACATTTTATAAATATTTATATACTTAATATGAAACTAACTTACATGAATTTTAAAAATTGTAGTTAATGTTTTATTTTAATTTATTATTGATCTATCGATTATTGATGCTTCTAATAGATATTTGTATTTAAGTACTCTTTGAAGCTGATTGAAGGCCGCTTACAGAAAAGGCTATATCAGTCACGCGAAAAAGCACTCGAAACATTGATTAATTGTCTACAGACTTTTATTTCCTTCTACCTTCTTTCACTTCGTCAGTTTAGCGATATCTTGCCTCGATGCTATTAGAACAGTGATGCAATTTATGTCACAATTAAAAATCATTGAAAGGTTTGTCATTTAAAAATTTATCGTAAAATCAAATATGTAATAATAAGATATTTTTATGTAGACAGATTTTCAGCTACAGACAGATTTTTATAAAAATTGCACGGGAATTTGTTTTCATAAAATCTATTTTCTTCATCTTTTTTTATCTCCCTTTTTATCAAAATTCGCAGACACGACGATGTTATTTCCGTAAGATTCACGTAGGATCTAATTAGATGACCAACATTTTCACGGTGAACTCATATACCCCCGTCAGCGTGATGTAATGGGCACGATGAAATGGGCCATTCGTGTTCGCGATTTTACCAGTCGATGTCCATCGATAGCGCGTTATTCGGACAGCCGGTTTGATGCGTAGGAGCACACTTTGATAAATGCCGCATCAAAGCGTTTTATGTCAAGAGTAAATCGACATTTTCATCGGGTGCGCACAGTATGGACGTTAGCTTTTACCATAAAAAATTTGCTGACATATATATATATATATTTATATATATATCCACATATATAAAAAAGGGCCGATACATTCATGATGGCCGTACGAAATTGCGTGAGGGAGAAATTCGCACGGCGGCACTCCTGCATCGTTATTATCTCACGAGAGCTTTCCGGATAAAGCGACGCTTACTGATAACGAAGCGCGCGATGGTGAGATATTGTTCGGCTAACGCTTTTTGAAGCGCACATATTTCACGAACGCCGGCCGTAATTACGATCGACTTAACTGATGTATCTAACGTCGTTCCTCTCGCGCACCCCGTGGTAGCGTAATCTGATACGTACACTCCCGACGTATCGCCCGGTATTAGTTTCCGCGCGGAAATGTATCGACAAACCGAGCCGATGCGAAAGGAATCTCGATAGCCGCAAGAAAACCGGCATTGCTATTAAGTGACGTTTAACCATACTTGCGGATATCTCCTAAAATTTGGAAAATTTCCGAGCTCTGCTAGGATCGATACATGCATTTTCGCTTGATTTCTTGCAGAAAGAAAAACAGAGAGAATGGACAGATCGTTTCCGGATTAATGAATTCGGAATAAATTCGACTCTTCGCTTAGAGAGGTATTTATGGATTATCCCGATTCGAGCGTTCGCTTAATCCGAATCGGATATATAGAAATTGGATACATAATTTAGAGGGAATCGATTATAAATAATATAATTGTAAACGTAATAAAAAAATCATTATTTTAATAATCAATATTTATTCCGTAGGTCTCAGATTAAAATGCAAACGTTTCACGTCGCTTCCTAAAAGAGTAAATTGAAATCAACGAGCTAATCAGTTCGAAGATCTGGCGGGAGGGAAAGTTCCGTCTGATTTTTCCAATATCTGGATTACCAGTTAGGCAAGGAAGTAGAAACTGGGGTCGACCGAATTGTGATCGCGCGAAAGAGAGAAGAGATCGATCCCGGTAGTATCTCTACTCTACCTTTGTAATTTCATAAGGGAAAGGGATCGCGCTGGTGCCGCTGCCGCTACCGAGAAGGCACGGAGATTCCTATCTTCGTTTTCGCCTCCATTTACCTCGATTCTCGCGCAGTTGCCGGGTGGAGAATCCCGGGGAAACCGGCAATTCATGTGGCCTAGAAATAAGTTGAAAGCGTTGTAGATTATGCTAGGGTAGCTTTCAGACTGCAACGTGCGACACAACCAGCGGGGTTGATGTAGCGCTTCGATCCGCAATGCATTGAGAGCAGTGTGTTATCGAGAACGCAAATGCAATCTTAAGATTACACGTGTACCGGATGTTCTGGACGTGTCTTACGATCTTTCAGTAAACAGTAGAGTCTTGGTTGAAAAGCAATATGTAACTATAGTAAGTATAATGTGTAGTAGAATTTTATATATATATATATATATTCATATTAAATCTTTTACATAGTTTTACTATGTAAACTATGGCGCGTAACAGCGTTACACGTTACGCGCCAATGCCAATACCAGTTTTTAACAGTTATGTATTTTTTTCATGGGCATTTAATTATTAAGTTTATATATATGGATCTCATTCAATGCAGTAAATTAATTAAAATATTAGAGTAAACTATGATATAATGTTATAACCTTATACTAAATAGATAAGAAGATGATAAAGACAGAAACATGCAAGTAGAAATATAGAGAAATTTTAACAGTTTATCATCGATTAATTGAAAATGTTTGTTTTTTCTTGAGTGTTGAAATGAAATTTATACAAACATAAATGTATTTATCTTTCTGAGTAATCTCGTATGAATTGCGGATTTCATTTGAAATAATATACGGTATCTTAGCTGTACGAGTGTTGAAGGCAGCGATGGGGAAATGCTCAAACATATACGGCAACACATGCAAACGGTTGTGAGGTATTCTAGCGAAAGCAAGACATAACTAACTTCGAAACTACGCGACTAGCAGTCGCAATCCCTCTCGGATCCTTGATTTCCACAGTCCGGACTTCTGCAGCTATACGCGCCACTGATTCAGCAATCAGGATATAATACTTTCGCCCAAAAAGTCACATGATTTGATATGTTCTTACCTTATTTTATGCATTCACAGTTGATGTGTAAATCTAATATTTACAAGTTTTCTTTCTGTGACGCAAACAGTTTGTGATTTTATAGGCTGATCTCGACAAAGAACCGATTTGTTTTATGTCATTTTGATATTCTTTATTAACAATGACGATTGCTATTTCAAAGATTGAATATTTAATATTATACAGTATAATCTATTTATTAGTATTTGTATAAAAATTATGAATGCAATTATACGTGTCAATCAATATAATATGATGAATAGTGATATTATAAAATATATTTCAAAATTTCAATTGTTTAAATAATAAAATAAAATACGAACATGTATTTTAAGCATAATAAATTTTTGCGATATTGTTAGTTAAAAATATATAATTTCAATCAATTTTTTATTTTATTTAATATAAGTCTAATTTTTTTCAAATATGTTATTTTATGTAGATTTTATTATAAATTTTATATTTATACATATTTTTTAAGTTGTCTTTCGTGTAATATTGATTTTAAAATATGGCAAGATCAAATTGTGAGTGAATTTGGCGAGAAGTTTATCATCAGACGGAATTGCAGTTTTCTATTCTAATAATACCAATAATGTAGGGAGCAAGATACAAGAACGCAGAAATCTGACTGCAAGATATCCTACTATTACTAAAAATCATTAACAGCAGGTAAGTTTTTGTTAGATAAAACAATTTTTCCACTAATATCAGTCTGGTGAATTGTTAATTTTTCTTGTTATATTTGAAAAAAGTAATAAAAAAGCTTTTAGTTTTCCATTCTCTCAAAGGATTTCAATGAATGAAAAGAAAGAAAAATTGAAAAGATAGAAATAATATCTTAAGAAGAAAATTTTGTCTTAATCTTTAGACGGTGACATTTGTTCATAGGATATATAATTAATAAGACTATAATTAATTCTAAAAAATAAATATAAAAGAACGAATCATGCGAAAAAACTGATATCTTAATATATTAATAGCTAATTGAAAAAAGAGCAGATATGTATTGGAAACCGGTATGAAAAGATGGTTGATAACATGTAGGGTTGGGTAAGTTAGTTTTTCTTGTTAACTAAGTTAAAGTTAATGGGGCCTATAAAATGAACTTAGTTACGTAAAAACGTGCATGAACAAAAAACTAACTTAATGAAAAGTTGCGTTAAGATTAAATTAATTTAAGTTAAATTAAAAGTTTATTTTAAAAAGCATTATTTATATAAAATTAAAATATCGTAATTTTAAAAAATTAGATTACTCTAAATAAAAAACAATTATACAATATAGATTATCGAATAAATTTAATCTTTTATTTGTAAATTAAGTTTATATGAAACAACAAAGAAATGTTGTTTTTTTATTTGTAAATGTATTTTTTCTTTAATTATGAAAAACTAGCCAATAATAGTTAAAGAATTATGTAAAAAAATTATACAAGAAATATAAATAAAGATAATGATTATTAGGTAGGTAGATGTTAATTATCATAGAAGAACATTTTTATTACACATAAATTATAAAAATAAAATTTTAATTAGCAAAACAGTACTTTTATATAAACTTTTCTTTTTCCCTTTCTTTACGAAATTCGAGGAAAATACAAGTAGCCTTGCACTAAAAAAACATCACGCCTATTCCGATCATTGGGTTTTTCTAATTATCTCTTGTTTAAAATTTTATCGAAATAAAAAATATTAATGTTCAAAGATTTAAAAAATTTTAATTTAGAAAAAAATTAATAAGTTAAATTAATATGTTTCAAAAAAAAATTAAGTTAAAAAGTTAACTCATTTAAAATTAATTAAGTTAAATTAAAAGTTATTAACTTTTTAACTTTATTACTCAACTTCTAACTAATTAACTAGTTACTACTCAACCTTGATAACATGTAATTACATATAGAACTGTGTCTTTTAAAAAAAAATCATATTTTAAATAATAAATAATTGTTAAACAATTGTGAGCTGTGTACTTTATTTTTTATAGACGATTATATCGGCAATTTAAGATTTTACCGCCTCTGCTCGTCTATTCTTTAAACTTGTATGATAGTTCAGCAGACCTATCTCCTGAGGGTTAATAGACGTAGTGAACCCCCGGGGATAACTGGAGAGAGTTGACAAGATCGATGGTCGGTGACTAATGGAGCTTCCCGGGGCGTGCATAAATTGGCTGGAATTTAGGCATACAAATGCAAATTCAATCCATTAAACGGGTTAAATAAAAAAAAATTATAAAAAATATTGTAAAAAGATTTGGCTAGACCTTGCTTTCTCTTTTCAACACGGTCTTAACATAAATTAAATAATAGATCGTATCAGCACGTGATTTTAAACAGTCTACGGCAAATTTTTTCTCTCTTGCCAGAATCGCGGCAATCTTGATTTTTCTTTTTTTTCCTATTGTATTTTTTTCGGTATGTTACTTTATTATTATTAAATTTTATTTCAATGGAGGCCGAATCGTTAGATTGTAATTCGTGCCCTTTCAAAACGTTCCTGTACCATCGCAAAACTTTACTTTCACTTGAAGAACAATGCTTTTGATCTCCGCTTGAATTTTATACCTGAGTATTGAAACTACCTGAGTGACATACCATAGTGACAGTATTAGTTTAGGAATCTTCTCTAATTTACGGTGTTTTACTGGATTCAAAGTTCGAAGAGGCAGGTAGTGCTGAGAAAGTCTTCTGCTTTCCTTCGAGAGGAGAATTCGTGTATCTTCAGTCTTTTGCAGTTTACTCTGTTGACAGCACGCATGACGTTCATCTTTTCGAGCCGGAAAACAAAGTATAAAGTTCAAGAATACTAAATGTTATCTGTTCATTAAAGGCCCGTTCATACTGAACATGATGTAAAAAATTTTCTCCAGCAAGATCTTATATTACAGTAGAGCATTTTCGATATTACATAACCGGTTTAATATAATTAATAGTGTCCAATACGTAATAATCAGTGGTGTAAACGAAAAAGATACGTTTCTCGAATATTATAGATAAATTCAAGAAAATTATATATGTAAGCCTACTAAATACCAGTGCACTTTTGTAAATCGTAAAACTGTAAATTATAAAAATATAACCACAAAGAGAAACTGCGCTGTGCCGTAGCGAGACGAGATGTATCTTCGTCTAGTGTGAGTAAATCTTTATGGACCTCATCACATTATCGGGCAGTGTGTTAGTAACGATAAACCTATCTAAACAGACGAGTCAGTTATAAAGAGAAACCACCGGGCTACACGCGCCTTCGTCTCAGTTTGACTCAAGCTTTCTTCGGGCGAGCTACGACCATCATAGGTAAACCACCGCTGCATGCTTAGAAAAGTAGACATTTTGCATGCTCTAAGAAAACATGCTCTGTGAAACAACTCAAACGACACATATATTTAAAGAACGCCTTGTTGACGCTTGTTACAATATTGTTATACTGCTAATAGACGAAAGGCGCAGTAACTGACGGGTTATATCTGTACAACGCAGAATGAATAGATAGGATATTTTTGGACAGCTCGTCGGTGTAATATTAATTTGTGTTTAATTTAAAACGTTACAACGATATATCAAATCACGCATCGGTTATTATTTAATCTTATACAAATTCTAATTTAGTTTAGTAAAAATTTTAGCTAGGACTGGAAAATACCATCTTATTATATATTCAAATTCATATTAATCTTATATATTTAAATTAATATTAAATTGATATTAATTAATGTAATTATTGTTTGCAATTAAGCGTCATTACACTGCAAATCCAAGCGTGTTATTTTAGCTGAAGCTCCTTCTTACACATTTCCTGCCGTTTTAAATCATGTCATTTAACACACTTGAACGTATTAATTTTTAATTTAATACGATTAAACGTGTTAAATGACGTAACCTAAAATAGTAAGAAACATGTAAAAAGAACGTCAGTCAAATGTGTCATTTTCAGATGCTTATGCGTGTAAAATAACACGCTTGGATTTGCAGTGTAAACGTTTGAAAAAACCCTCATGATTGATAAGAAATTGACATTACGAAACTTATCACCTTAGTCCCTGATAAGTTTCAACATTTTGACATTTTATGCTCTTTAGTGTGGTAACAATGTGTTATATATACTACATGCTAAAAATAATGAATATAATTGACGATTAGTAAGATATGTAGAAGTATATAAAAGTTACGAAGTATATAAAAGAAATATAATATCAGTGTATATAATAATGATCGTTTATGACGGCTGATTATAATATTGTATGCTTTTATATGATTTGTGGTGTGTATTTATATGTATTGTGTGTGTGTGTGTGTGTGTGTGTGTGTGTGTGTGTGTGTGTGTGTGAGCGTGTCATGGAAGAACTATTAAAGAAAAAAGTGTAATATAATATTAATTATTTTATATGTATTATATATATGTATAATATTCAAGGTATTGAAAAATATAATAAATAGGTTGTTAAAAAAAGAATTCAGAATTTATAGAATGGTTAATGTTCATTAAATTTTATTTTAAAAATGTCGAGTAAACATAAATTGAATTAATATGTTAAAGTGAGAAGTGATTTTTCGAATTTGGTGAAGCAAGTGATTTGTTTGCATTTACCGAAAGCAATGTTAAGAAATTTTGATAATAAAAACGCATAATAAAAGGTTATCTCATATATTCTTACTCTGAAAACATAACAAAAGGTTATCTCATACATTCTTACTCACAAAAGATGTTTTACATGCTCTATTTTCATTTTTAATTATGCTTCTCATCTTTATATCATGGAAATAAATTGTGAATTCTGTATATAATATTATTGTGTGTACGTATGTGTGTGTGTGTGTGTGTGTGTGTGTGTGTGTGTGTGAAACAGCTTTATTGTGAGTAATATACATAATATACGGGAGAATAAATAGCAGTGACAAACAGCTAAAACAGTTGCAAACAAAAAACAAACAAAAATTTCCGCAGATTATCGATCACTAGCTTAGTTTAGAGAATAGAAATTTTCTCTGAATTTTTATGACTATAATCGAACGAGCACGATCATTTTAAAGAATGCTGCAGGTAGCTATTTAAGTGTAGCAATATTTAATGTAGGATATTATCGATATTTGAACGTATTGAATAATTTAAATATCAATTCTACAGTAAAAGCGCTATCGCTATGTACATTAAATGAAATGCACTGTGTAAAAAGCAGCGTGTGCGAGACTTCATCCGGAAGAAGCTTCATATATATGTCGACGAAATTATTATGATGAATAATTTGTAGCAAGCGATTTACAACACCCATCATTTCTCTCGTTCACAAAGAGAGAGATCTCATCTTCCCTTAATTGGAGTCATTGAAGAAATAATTTAAAATGCTCATATGAACGCCATTGCAGTACTTGCGTATCTCATGATACTGCTTTACGTAATAATCTGAAAATGCCTGACAGAAGCTAATTACGTGGAAGATTACTTTTATCAAGGATTACTTCATTCGGTTTTTGTATCTTCTTTTTAAAAGACTACGCCGTGTTATCATCTCATTATTATTACCTCATTTGCTTATTATATTGTATATTATTGTGGCGACTGCGTCGTCACAACCCCAAATATATATAAAAATAATTAATATCGAATTTTAAGAAGCTCGCACATAGCCAGAAATAGACATAGGAATATATAGGCCGATATCCCGACAGCGCGACACGTATAGAAAAACAAATACACAACATAAGAAATAAGTCGGCTCGGAGAAATAGACAACAGCTGTAACGTTTCTCGGAAACTAACGGATATTATCGCACCTGACTTTCCGTATCGCAACTTTCTTTTTTTACAATTTTCGGACTGCAAGTGCATACCCTCTATATACCACGAGGCCTAGAGTTGGAATATACAGCCTTGCAGTCCGTCTAATTAATCAAATGACGAAATATTCGTTATCGAGAATAAGATAACATTATTATATTAAACATTTAAACATTGCGAGAAAGTCAGGGAAGGACGGACGAGATTTCCGAGAAGGGGGGTTCGTGTAACGAGACGAGAGAGAAAGAAGGGACTCGTTTTACGGACACCGACAAGACCAGACGCGTTTGAGAGATTTATAATAAACGGCTTTGTCTTCTAAGATTTTTAATGTAAGTAACTTATTTTCTCGTCCCGTCTACCGTCCTGACCATCCAACGTGGTAACACCAAATTATATTTATCAAGAATTATATTTTGTAGAGTTATGGGATTTTCTTTATATTAATGATTAAACAATTTAAGTAATTCAAGTATTATAGATTCAAGTAACGTAAGTCCAAGGAATAAGTAAAAATGTAATGTAGAGGTATTTCATTACTAATTGCGGTCGAGTCTATTGCATGATTGGGCGTTTTGAAATTTTTGGAGCATTATCTGATGGCATTCCATTCATCGCACACGTTTCTGCTCCACTAAACTATGAATCATCCAAAGTACATTCTCCTACATTTCATCATTGTAGCAAATTCGTTATTGATGACCAGATAAAAAATAATTAGTTATTATAGCGAAATAATTTACAGATTGAGCGAAACTACTCACGAGTAGAATTAAATGTTATAGACAGATCTCTTAAGGACTGACGATATTTGCTAATCTCACATTGTAAAACTTTTTATGTAAAGCACACTTCAGCGGAGCATAATCGGACGCAAATTACACCAGCATGGATACCATGAAATCAGGTTGGTTTAGCGAACTGAACGATCTCTGGCCTGGCGTTGCACTCTCGCTGGAAGTGGAGGAAGTCCTGCATTCCGAGCGCTCTCGGTATCAAGACATCTTGGTAGTAAAAACGTAAGTATTTCCTTAGCGACAGAGCAAAATCGTTAAGTGTATAAGACAGTTTTTGATATTAAATGTGCGAATGTGATTACTTGAACATAAAAACGTTACACTTGCAGAAAATCACACGGCAAGGCTTTGATGCTCGACGGCGTGATTCAATGTACGGAAAAAGATGAGATGTCCTATCACGAGATGATATCATATTTGCCACTCTGTTGCCATCCCAAACCTCAGCATGTAAGTGCAACAATTTATATATTATTGCTTATAAAACGATTGTATTAACTTTTATACTTACATCAATTTGCACTCAGATTTTCTGAATTTATATTGTGCAGTATATTTATACAGAAATATTATAGACCTTTTAGAATGCTAGAGTTGATTTAATAAAAAGCAGAGTCGTAACTTATCGTCTATTCTTATGATAAAATATAGATAAGATAATTATATGATCTTACATTGGTCAATTTAATAAATTCTTTGGGTTAAATATATGTCAAATATTATATATCATTAATCCTTTAAGTTTTCTTTAAGTCTTGCATCGAATTATCTTTAGGAAAGTACAGATAACCCGAAATTTCTGTCAACAGGTTCTGATAGTCGGAGGCGGCGATGGTGGAGCTGCGCGAGAAGTCTCGAAACATCCGGATGTTGAGCGTGTCACGCTAGTGGACATCGACGACCGTGTTATCGAAGTGTGCAGGCAATATCTGCCTCGTTTGAGTTTGGGCCTTAACAATCCTAAAGTAAACGTTTCTGTTGGCGACGGTTTCGAATTTCTGAGGGATCATCGTGGAGAATTCGATGTCATTATCACTGACAGTAGCGATCCCGTAGGCAAGTATCGCAAAACGTTGTACCAATCATAAGGTTTCAATAATTCTTTTTTGTATAAAAATATATACGATTTTTTAAATGGGAATATTAGGAACGATATTGATAATTTTAATGTTCTATTTAGGTCCCGCCGAGAATCTCTTTAAACAATCGTATTATGAATTACTAAAAACTGCGTTGAAACCTGGTGGAGTTATTGCTAGCCAGGCTGGCACAGCATGGATGAACATGGACCAAGTGTGTAGCACATTCCAACATTGCAAGGCTGTGTTTCCCGCCGCTGCCTATGCGGTAACGGCTGTACCGACATACCCCACGGGTGAAATCGGTTTCGTTATTGGAAGCTTAGATGAAGTTAGTATATTAGAAATATAATAAAAATAGTAGAAACTTCATGTGTGCATAATTTTATATATTTCTTCATTTAATAATTTAGATATAACAATAATTTAAAGAATGTGTACACGCATTAGCTCAGCATATTGATATTTGTGTTATTAAGAGAATAAAATTTTTTTATCAACAAGATATTACACAGTTATAAATTAAATTTATTTTAAACTAGCTTTTTTCAGAATATATTCAATATCTTAACTCTGCCTCAATTTCTTCTTTTCAGCAAACAAATTTAGCAAAACCAGTGAGGATATTCAGCGATGAGAATCTCGATCGTATGTCAATGGTTTATTACAATGATAAGGTACATCAGGCTGCTTTTGTTTTACCAAGATTTGTGGAGAAAGCTTTGCGCGACGCTTAAAGTATTACCTAAGTAACTAACGATATTTATTAAATTTGATTTAAAATCAGTGATTGACGCGTGACACTTCTTTGCGCTGATATTTGCGTGTAAATAATGCTTGAGATCTTGTGATGTTATGAACAATCTATATATATAAAAATAATTATCTACATGTATCGTATTTTTTATTAATTGTCTTTAATTCTACATATACTGTATATGAGCATTACAAATTAAACCTATCCCAAGAAAATAAAAAAAAACAAAATTTTGTAATATATGTATTTGTTAATAAATTTTTTGATAAATAACGCTACAAGTATTTCACGTTCCTAGATATGTATCAATATATACATAATTTTGAAACAACATTCGTATAAACAAAAAACGATTAATAATTTAACGTTCTTTAATTACTCTTGAAAATCAGTTTAATAATAACGAAAGTTTACTTATAATCAACGATTTTTTAATAATATCTTGTCGATAGAACAAGTAGCTTATATTTTATCAGCAGTAGGTAAGATATTGCTAAATAAGATAAAAAGTTCGATTTTCTAAGAAACAATATCATTATAATAAATATTTCTAAATTGTTCAATAGAGTAAATTAAATAAATTTGTGAAATATATGTTAATTTCTATACATACCATTTTGTATGGTAACTAGACAAAAATAAGACTAACTGTTTAACCAGTTAGTGTTAACATGCCGACAGATGTAAAATCTTATGGCAAGATTTGACGCAACAACAATAAAAACAATTGATTGTAAAAATTGTGTTTCATATTTATAAATATAAAATATTTCTTTATATTGATAAAATATTGTTTCTTGTTACATTTTTTTTTCAGAATATAGCAAAATAATCGATAATTTTTTGTATTGAAAGTAACGCAACGAAAAGTTTATTCGACATTTAAAAATTATAATAGTTCTCCTCTTTTCTCTGTTTTTTCTCTTTCTCTCTAAACAGAGAAAAATATTATATATATTAGAATTTATATTAAAGACGTGTATCGCGCGCGGCTTCTTTCTCTTATAAAAAGTTACTCCAAGTAATCTTAGCACGAAGAGTAATCTCGTACTAAATTTGCAATGCGGTTTAACCTGCCCCTTGTATAAAACTTTAGATTAAAACTTCAGAAAGATGAAAGACCACAAAATAAGGCAAAATGATAAAATTGAATGTCTTTGAATTGATATAGAAAGATAAAGCTTGAAAGTTTTCTTTTCTAAAACACAATTAAATTAAATTTATCTATGCAAACAAATTGTTACGTTATTCAATTGCGTTACTTAACTATAAGTAAAAATCTCATTGATGCTGCGATTGCATATATTTAAAATATATAATTATCTAGAGCATCGCGTGAGATGTCTATAGCAGAAATGATGATGATACAATAATATGATGCAACCGCGGAGAATCTCCTTAATCCTGGAGGCTCATTATCGGGCATATAATAATTCTTACAATCGTGCGGGAACGACGATGCATTCTCGTCCATATCAGCGGCGCTCGCGGAATTGCGCGATAATCAGCATATTCATGAATTAGCAGCGCGAGTTAACTCGGCCGGACAGTGAATATCTCAAAGTAAAATGAGGCGAGAATAGGCGAAGAACGGACGGACGGGTGGGCCGACACGTCCGGGAATCTCCGGGAAACCCTCTGTAAACATCCGATCTGCGGATTTTATTAATGGAGCCGGGAGAGGGGGGAAATCGCGGGAGATATTCCGTGCGGATTCGCAATTCCGGGGGCCTGCGCTCGAATACGAAGCGAAAGGAGCCCGGCGCCCCTTTGATCCGAACGCAATCTTCCCTCTTGCGCGGCTGAAGCTTCGAGATTGAAAGGATATTTAGCGCTTCCTCCGGAAGCGTGCATCCTGCACGACATATGCCCGCTTCTCCGGGCACATTCACTCGCACGCGCCTGTCATGTTAGTAGCGGTGAGATTAAAGAAGCCGTATACCCCAGGTGCTCATCGGCGAACGGCTCGGTCGGGGTGATTACGTCGGCTGACATTATGCGCGTGTCGCGCCAGGGCCTCGTCGCTTCGCGAAGCTACTCGGACGAGGATGAAATGTCGTCCGTATACGCTCACAGGGCGGGACGCGTGTATGCGTGCACGCTTGCGTCGCACAGCATCACTACGAGTTACTCGAGACCCGCTTCGGCGGGCGATCGATTTTTTCGAACGTCCGACGCTTTCGATTCCCGCACAGTGCCCGACACAGTGGAATGTCGGGATATAGGTCAAACGTCTATATTGTTGGTGATATAGATCGCGAAAGGACGCACTGCTTTTCCCGCCGCGCCCTGATTGGAATTACCCTGCCGTGTTCGCGCTGTTCGTGAAATCAGCGAACTTAGAATCGAACCGTCAGTACCGTTAAGATAAAAAAAAATATTTCGTTCGTTGGTTAACCCTTTGCGGACGGAGAACATGTTTACATGCTCTCCGCTTATATTTCAGAAACTATTAGCCCGATTTTTAAACTTGAAATACAGAAGTTTTTTGATGGCCCTCTTCAATTTTGAAGTAAAAAATTTGAAATTCACAAAAAATTTGAAATTCACAAAAAACTTCTGTATTTCAAGTTTCATAAAAATCGGGCTAATAGTTTCTGAAATAGAAGCGGAGAGCATGTAAACATGCTCCCCGTACGCAAAGGGTTAATGCGCAAAAATCATTAAGTATATCGATATGATATTGTTATAAAATTACAAGATACTTTTTTCGTCTGATTCTAATTTCGCTCTCTTTCGCGCGACACCGTTTCATCTAAATTTTCTACGTTACGTGTAACGATGATAAAAAAACGACAGCTTACGCAACAGGCAGCGAGTGACACCAGCACCGTTTTGCCCGACAAATGGTATAACACGAATGGCGTGGTACGCATCACACGGTAACAAAGTTATCGTATTTGTCCTGGACCCCAAGCAACTTGTCACGTGTGTTTGGAAACGGATGCTGCGTGTCAATATTGCTAACATTGGCCGATCATTATATGCAGATTGGCGTGAGTTACGCATGCTGCATTCATCCATGAAATTTGATTACGCCAATACAAATATCAGCCATTGCCACTGTACTGTGCAAAATGCGCGTTTCCGACTGCGGTCGCACGTGTCTTTGATGACGTGCAATGGCGAGGTTTATACCATGTACAATATTCCAACGGAAAATGAATATATATTAATGAACACACACACACCTTTTGTCCTTTTATCTTCTATTTCTATGTGCTCATTTTTATGTCCATGTCATCGGCAAAGAAAAATCGCCAAGTTCCTAGATCTAACTTATATCGTGTAATCTTCGTAAGATCAGGCTGCTGAAGCGTAAACAATTGCCTCGTAAGTACGTAATAACGTGAAATAATTATATGACAGAATCGGGATCTAACTAATAAAGTGATTTATTGGACCAAGTTTAATTAGAGCAACTCCGCATGTAGTCGTTATTTCAGAGGAGAGCTTGGTGGATCGTTAACGCTTAATCTCCTCAAACGATTCCTCTTCGATGTTCCTGACTGCGTTTCGTAAGTCGCACGTCTGACCATCTGTCAGTATGATATTGCCGAGCGAAGCAACAGACCACACGCTCGTGGGATCTATAAATTATTGTTCCCTCAGAGATTGCAAAGTCAATTCATAAATCATCGCTGCGGATTAGTTTTTTTGAAACATTGATATTTCACGCAAAATCATTCCCACTTCTTAAACTATTTGTAAAACCTTATATAATTTCAAATAATTTAATTATAACAAATTCTAATTACACTGTTAAATCATCTAATAACATTTAGAAGCGAGAACGATAAAAACAAGAAAAGCGAATATATTGTGCAAATGCGTATAATATTTTTGCATATCTTTAATACATTTAATTGTCAAACTTAAGAAAAGTTTCAAGTCAAAATTTGTCTTATTGTTACGTATTAAGATTTTTTTCCATAAAATGTGAGATTGTATTAGAGTGGCTACGCAAAATCGATATTGGCTTTCTTTGTCGCTAGTACATCGTTTGTGTCAAATGGAGAAAGAAAAACGATATAATGTTTGGTGTTTTCCGGAAAACACTCTTTTGTGGACAATTTGTAAGTTTAGGGACGTGACGGAAGATTATGAAGTGATTTTCGAACGAGAGAGTCTCGGGGAAAGTCTGGAATATTCTGGCAAAGGTGAAGAGAGAAACTTTCCTATCCATCTTAAGTTCTATTACGGCGCACCGGGGTTATAACATCCCTTGTAACTTTTCAGATCGCACAATGCGGCGTCGAGGGTGCCGCCGAATTTACTCGTCGTGATATTTCCTGACCGTGAGAAACTTTACCCTGTGATCCGTCGTGATTGGCGACGGTGTATTGAGAATGGCTATGAATAACGTTGTTAAACAACGATTTTAAATTAAAATTTCGCAAGAAATGGTAATAAGAGGCAGGTATATTAAAGCAGCGAGAGAACTAATTTGACAAGTAGAAGAATTCTTAATCCAGTATATGTATAATACATTTAATAATTAATAAAATGTATAATATTTAATAATACAATAATTTGCAATGGATTTTTAATTTTCCTTTGCAACTTGATTATATTAATTCAACGAACTATAATGTTCTCCGAAGAACATCTTTTAACAGATATTCGTGAGACAATTTCAGTGTCTTTAATTATTCGCGCTATCTGCTAGCGTAATTGGAAATTGTCAGTTGGTCCGCAATAAATCTGCAGCCACCGTTTGGGATCGGTCTAAGATCATTATAATCTGGCCATATTGAGCTGAGAGACTTGGCCAATCCATTTCTGGGTTAATGAATTACCGATGAAACGGCAAATCGACACCGCTGCGGGGAACTATATATCACGATCGATATCTCCGCAAGACCGAATCCCGCAATCACGAAATTCCGGGCGGATCGGCGCGGAAACGCGTTGCAACTGCGTCTGACAAACGTACGCGCGCGTACTAAAATCGCGATCAACCTCGAAAAATCCGCGAAAGGAATTTTCATAGCCGGCCTCTCTGCATCGCGCGCGTCACCCGATTTTGATGGATGGATTTTCGGGTTGACGAAGATTTTACGGATATATGAAAGCCGCTAAAATCCGTGGAGCGTCGATCAATTTCACGGTGTTAAGAGGAAGAGGCTCGGGATTGAGAGCTTTAAACGTGCCAGGCTGTGCCACCGCCCGCCGGGATCTTATCCTCTAAGAATTGTCGATGATCGCCGGCGTGTTTAATGGGTGGATTACGCCATTCAACAAAATGTAATTTGCCTTTTTCTCAGTGAGAAATAATAAAACGAGGCGATCTTAAAGTTTCATAGCTCTTATCTAAATCGCACTTAAAAATGGTGGTGACAAGCTTATTAAAACACTGTGAAAAATGTTATAAATAAATAAATATATATGTATAATGTATAATCACATATTTTTTAAATCAAGTAATTTTAGTAGGTAAGCTGCACTACATAGCCTATTCATTTCTCGAATGTGCAATAGCTATTCTAATTTGTGATTTAAGGCAAATTGAAATCTGAAAATGTTTATAATAAGACAATAAAATTTTTACAAAAATCTTAATGACATTGTTTTCTAGAAAGAGGGACAAATAAAAGATATTCTAAGATGTCAAACAAAAAATACCTCAGCGAAGCTAGAATTATTATCGTTCATTTTTTTTCAACGGTAGTGCGGGTATGCTACACGTACGGATTCCATTACGCATAGCCAATAAACGCAAATAAGTAATAATTGATTTAGCGGCGGTCAGTGACGTCGCCTGTTCAATGCCTTGCATGCGGGAAATATTAACCGAGACATAGAACCGAATACCGGCCGTGTCAAGATTTAGTTAACAGCTAACAAGCACTCTCCGCGCGCTCTAAATTTAGATACTCTCGCGTAGCGATTGACCGTTATCGGAGTCGCCGTGCATTATCGATGCACGCCACCCCGATGCACGTGACGCGATGAATATGTTATTAATCTGTACCGTTATATCGTACCCAGTCGTTGAGGAGTAATCACATACAAAGACGTCCCGCTTGAGATCCGCATTTTAATTTATATCATTCTTGAGATACGTCATTACATACATATGTATATACGTCGAAATTTGCGACCTGTCCTCTCCATTCGAACTGAAAAAGTTTAATTAAGATTGAACGCGCACTATGCAAATAGTTTGCTTGACAAATTGTTAACAGAAGGCACATTGCGAATAGTGTTGCGCTCTACCTGCCGATATCGTTAACAATGACCGATGATTGTATCCAGATTACGTGAGTTACGAACACGTCGCACAAAGCTGTGAACTGTCGCCACGACAACACAAGTATTGACTGCTACTCCTGCGGTATGCTGAACGTAAACGTGGACGCGTTTTCAGATGAGTTATCGTCAGGTTTATTATTATACATGAATAAATAATCGAATAATTGTATGTATACATTATTAATAAGAATAAAATTCGAGTCACACGTCAATATTCATTTCTATGTAATATTATATATTTATAAGCACATTGGGGGGGGGGGGCTTATCTATAAAATATTGTAATTTATAATTTCAAATATTGTAATTTACAAATTTATAATTTACAATTCCCTTATTTTAAATAATTTTATTTTAGAATGTCAGAATACATAATCAATTCCATTTGTCTATTAATTCATGATTTAAGATAAAGAAATACTTATGTATTTAAAATATTTTTACTATCGTACTTTTGAAAAATACGCAAAAATATGGGTGAGCAAAGCGATAATGTATATAATAAATCGCGAACGATCACGATACACATTTTTGCAGTCTCGCTGGCTTGTTTATTTATGCGACTTAATGACGACAGTTTAATCAAGAACGCCCGCTTCACCACATGAACAGTTTACGCGATGAATTACCGGAGCTACTCCTTCCTCAAGGCTATCTGTAAATTGTAGCGGGATACGTGGGGTGTGGGATTAACTAAATGAGGATATCTCAAGGGAGGATTAAGCGACTGTCTGTGCGCGGTCGTAAGCGAGGCATTAAGATTTTCGATTAATGTTGTCTCATCGATTTAGGGATCACACATAACATACATACATACATATATATATTTATATATATGTATATGTATATAAATAATATATTAATACATGTATAAATGAAAGTATATATTAGTTCGGTTGCCGAACCAATTTTGATGGCTGTCTCAAGAGGTTTAAACAATCAAAAATAGCTAAAAAATTCACATTTATGAAATTGTAATTTGTTTCATTAGCGCGTGGTTAACAATTCCTTAGAATGTTTCATTTTCATTTAATTTCAACTACGCATTTAGTTTTTTAAGTATGCAGATTGTATACTTCATCACAAAGATTTTTTGTTACGAATACTCTTTGCGTGAATAAAAAATATTACGATTGTGACATATTGTGCACAATACGATTAATGATTTAAAAATATTGATAAAAATTCAAATTTGCAACCAATTGAGAGAGAGAGAGAGAATGCTTTCATTTATTACAGAATCCGCTAAATTCATTCTGCATACATCGGGTGAGACTGTGCATGCTATTATAACACATTCGTGCCATAAAAGAAAATTTGCGAAAGCGATTTCTAAATAATTTATAAGGTGAAAGAGGCGCAGTTCTGGTTGCCGCGGTTGCGTATACGAGGATGAGCGGGTGGTTTCGTTTGCAGCTATTCTTCACCGGACGCGGCCGGTCTGCGCAAACACACGCGCCGGAGACAAAATCCATGAATATGCAAGCTCGATCTAGCGGCGCTGTTCATTTCTGAATATCCGATGAATTTACGGGCGTATGTTTTCCCTGCATCGCTCACGACTGTCTCGATGGAACCGCAGTGACCGCGATTAGAGCGAGAGCGGAGCGAACCGCGTGTGGCGGTTCCACGTGTGTTGACCCGTTTTGCAGGGCACCGTGAATATCCGAGATGCGCCTCGTACGTATGCGCTCAAGTTCCCGCGTAAGATACTTGCAGGAACAGTGACGTTTACGAATGACAAATATGATACAATGCGATATGAAATTTTCGGGGACTGCTCTATCTCGGTCCTTTCCCTTCCATTAGGACGTATCTTTTTTCCAGTTTGTAACACGTAAACGCAAATAAAGCTCAATGTTACTGTTACTGTTTTAGGAAGGATTTTGTGATTTACGCCTGTGGCGATATCAAGTAATACTTACTGAAGCATATGTGGAAAAATTATAAGAGAAGATTTATATTGTATCGAGAAGTATTTTACTTTAATTTACCTTTACGTATGTTTTAGGAATATATTTTAGAAATATACGTACAAACGTATTTCATTTGTTTTTGCTGCAGTTTCTGAAGTAGCCCGTTGCGCATTTTGTGCTCGTTTTATTTTAGCAGTTTGTTAGTTTTCCTCCGCTTTCCCGCACTTTTCCAGCGTGAGATGACCGGCGTATCTCTTGCGGGCGGGGCTCGATCGTATGCACCCCCCAACCCCTTCCATTACATATCGACGTATTTTCCCGCACAGAGTGCGGAGAAACGAAAGTGGAATACGTGGAAAGAAATGAGTTTATTTAAGCGCGAGTAAACGCCCCGCTCGCTGCGCAAGCACGAGTCAGTATCGACAGACCGATACTGGGGTAAGTATCGACGCGGAATTTCAAAAACGCATGACGGTAGAATCTCCTCAGATTCCCCGGGTAGACGAATATTCGTGGTGTTCCGCCTTATTGAAAGACGGCACATGTCTCGCGAGTTTGCGATGCCTGCAACGAGCCGTGAAAACGCGCGGTCTAGCCTGACGAGGTCTGACTTCCGTTGTGTAAAATCTCAGCACAAGACCTAGCACCTAGAGATGAAACGATCTCTAAAATGCTAAGCAAACATTTCGATAAAATTCTAATTAACTTAATCCGAATTTGATTAACTTATTGAGTAATTCTGTTATATTTTGTTAATGTAGATAGAATATTAATCTTTTGTTGTTTAACATATAATAAAAAGATTAAATTACAGACAACAAATTTAATTCGAAGTTTTGCTTTAAGCAATTCTGCCACTTGAATTAATCGTCGATATTTAGATTTAAGTCAATCGAAGATTGATCGAAGTCGCCTGAAAAGATGTTACGGTAGGCACAGAGATAAATTATTTCAAATAATTACAATTAATATATAATAATTCCGATACAAATTCTGAAAGTAATAACATTTCATTTAATATTATATTAATAAATGTTTTAATTTTTATTAATATTTGCTTAAAACTTTATATTTAATTTTGACTAATTTACTAGGATTTACCAAACATTTCTTTCGTACTTCATGAAGTACAAGCAAGAGTGCTTCTTCTTCCTTTTGCTTTTTGGAAGACATGTGGAGTTGAAAGAATTAAATTAGAATGTGCAAACATCTTTCACTCGAAATTTGTTCACAACAGATACTGCGCCAGCTCGTGAGAGTGATGGATGATATTTTTTGCATGTTACGAAAAGCTCGCGCCCAAGGCACAGTCGTCGTACGTCAATATTTGCACCGGGATGTTGAGAAAAGAATAAACCGAGTTACTTGTCGAGAATAAAAAATAAGAACACTTAAACAATAATCGTACATGCATTCAGATGTCAAAATATAAATATTCTACCTGTTTTTGCTTTAGTCGATAGAGAAATTTGTAGCCGATAAACCAATAAACATCAAAGTTTTCTTTATTGAGTGAGTGAATTTAGTCACTCACATGAGAAGTATTTATTTTATATTTAATATTGCCATTCCAAATATTAATGCTGTGACAATAGCGTCGTCCAAAATTTAAATAATTCCAATTATTTAAATTTTAAATAAAAATCCTTTTTTTCATATATCGCGGCTATTGATCGCGTTAAATACAAATCGATTATCAATACAGCATATACGAAAGCATACAGACCGCATAGCGATTAATATTTCAGAACGTAAATTCTGCGAAATGTATCAATGATCGGAATGTACAACAGGATTGACAGCGGCTTTTCGTTTATAACGGAAATATCTATGTTAATGGATTCGGGCACACCATATATTATTAATGGCAGCTTTTCGCGATTATCACCAATCACCGATTACAATTACGTCCTATTTGATCTATTAAATGCAAAAGGATTACAGCTGAATCTAGTTTCTCCATATCGACTGACCGCGTCGCTTTCATATAGAGCCGCTAGTATAATACATTAACTTCGAAGTAAATTGTGTTTATCCGGGCGTTTGATCTGGTCCCCCCACGTAATACGCGCGACATATAGTAATTATAACTTTATTAATCTAGGTGGTCAATCATGGGATAATTGTTAGCACAATATTCCCGAGTGTTCGTATACGGCACTGAAACTCGATCATTTTGAACAGATTGGAAGCATCTCCTGACTCTAACTTCGAGAATAGAGAGACCTTCGTCCATGTTCGCGGAGTGAGAAACTGACTCGGGACAGAGTGAACCAGAAGCGCTGATTTAAAGTCTTTAGCACGTTCTGCCACTAGCCTTTCGTTTAATATAATTAATATATACATTTCCTCTTTTTCCTCTTTAAATAGAAAGAAGAAGGAACCGAGAAAAATTCATTGCGCTTACATTAACTTCGTACAATCGTAATCTGTATTATAAAAAAGCATATATAATTTTACGTGTGCCTAATTTGCCATTTATTTATTTAATTGGATTTGTTAACGTGCTATTTTAAACTTTCTAAAGCATTTATATCGCGTCGGCACTTACACTTTGCGTTAATGTATCTTGCAATTTATCATCATTAATTTTTTATTATACACCGGATCTTCAGGAAAATTCAATTATTGTAAAGCGACTTATGGGCATTTAATACTCGCGTTGCGCCTAGTGAATTCGTAAACCATCTAATATGTCGTATCGTATGCAATGATATGTAAATGAGCAATCGTCGGTGTTGAAGCAAACGTGTGGGATTTCTGCATGAGATAATGTACCGCTAAATGTACATCAACGTTGATTACGGCCTGTACAATGAGCAAATTGATTTGCATAATTGATTCTGTTCGCAATAACGATAAACGATTTTTTAATGCTAACCTGCTTATTTCATGCGATCAAATCGTAAGGTACAAAATATTTTGCGCTTCATTGCGCCGATGAATTGCGTTACCAACTAATGAGGAATCGCTCGAACAAGAGCGGTCAAATTGTGTGGAATTATATCATAAATTCGATCATTTATTTGCGTCATTTACGAACGGCCGTGCGTTACAACCAATTCTTGCTTCAACGTGCTGTAATAATCGATTAAACGCTAATCAGTCCAACATACCAACGGATCGACAGATAAATAAACACGCAAATAGCCTTTCCCTGCTAACGCAACCACAGAGAGTTTGAGGGATTCCGAATAGTAGAATCGAACAAATTGTATCGATGTCAACTCTAATGGTAAATATCATTTACGTCAATTTGTAGAATTACAGCTCATCAGTCCGATTTCTAGTCTTTCA
This sequence comes from Aphaenogaster ashmeadi, assembly GCA_003063805.1. NCBI lineage: Eukaryota > Metazoa > Arthropoda > Insecta > Hymenoptera > Formicidae > Aphaenogaster > Aphaenogaster ashmeadi. The sequence goes on along the minus strand of NJRQ01000010.1, from coordinate 486,917 downwards.
TCTCTCAACTCAATATCTGTTCCGTGAAATGACGATTTATGTTTGAAATTGTTCAATTGGTAAACGTTGTATAAATCGTTGTATAAATCGTTGTACAAATCGGAAATGCGAATCGAGAATATGTACAAAGTTATTGCATTTGTCGAAAACTAATTAATTTTTCGCACACTTAAAATTAACTTGAGAGAAATGTGGAAATTTCGAGCCATCCGAGGGAGACGTTATGCACGTGACTGAATTTATAATTTTATGGCAAATTGTAAGGCTACAGATTCTTTTATAAAATATTAAAAAGCTGTAAAGGAAACCTCTTCGAGAATTTCTCGTTTTACCTGCCTCCGATTTAGGCAGTTTCCATCGTGACTATCTTGGCGAGTTTACCAAACAAAGTAAACAGCTTTTCCTTTGAGGTAAATACGAGATGTTGAGACGCGTCTCCTGTAGTTGCGAAAATGATAAACCGATATATGTTTAAAATACAGGCGCTTCGAGATGTGATGCACAAATGCGGCGAGCACCAACAACGGATTAGCAAACGTAACAATATTACGTAATAAATTGTAAGACGACCTAACTGGCAAGAGATGGTATTCTATTTATCACTACGTATCA
>NJRQ01000010.1:441650-485614 GCA_003063805.1 Aphaenogaster ashmeadi | reverse complement strand
GTTAGATCGTCTTACAATTTATTACATGTTAATTATTTACTGGCAATTAAGGAAAATTAAAGTTCCTGGTAACAATATTAATTGAACGGAAATTTTACAACAATGCAAGCAGCAGGTTGAAACCTAACCTTTACAACGTCTCTCTTTCATCTCGATACAAACAAGTATCATCTTTAAATTACAATTAAAAAGAGAATTCTAAAATTATTTTAGATTGATGGATATATTTCTTCCGGTATATTAAGGCGAAGCTGCATAACCGTACGTCGTACTTCGTTATTGCGAGTCTGTGGATTATCGATAACTGGTGATGGGAAATTTCCTTGTGTGTGTAAAAGATGGTAAACGTATCTCATCTTCTAGGAAGAGAAAGCGTGTCATATTGGATCGGCTAAATGAGAGGCTGCCTTGCATACGGCTTGCAGGGCGTCGCGCGAATCCAGACAGACGGAAAATTGAAAACTATAAATTTCTTTGCTTTTCCACCGTTTATGCGCGCCGGATTCAGCTCTCCTATGCTACCTGCGGGAGATCCTGGTCTTTACGAGATGGGTTATGAACCTGCGTCATTTGAAATCAAAAATAGAATTTCAAACTTAATGTCATTTAAGTGACTTATCCGCGATAACGCGATCGATATCCACATGATAACACTCGATATTAGTTCTAATATTTCACAACACAAATGTTAATTCTTTTGTAAAGAGAAAATATCTTTTATATCAAAAGGCAAATAACAGGTCCTTAATTACAGAATGTATGAAAATCATAACAGTTTTCCGATAATTATTAAATTACTAGAACAAAAATGTTATGCAAATGTGCTCTTTGTCGTAGTTTATACATATTTTGCAGCAAAATATTCTACTTAAATTTTGGAAAATTTATATCACCATCCAAAATAGATTACAGATGTTCTGTCTTCGTTATTCTAGTTTATTAATTGTAATTAACATGATTCTGATGAAGACTGATTATAATGTTAATTCGATGTGTTCGAAACAAGTATATCGATATTATACTTCATCCATTATGAAAATTATACGGCTAAAAAATTATATAGGTCAAGCGATCGCGAATCAAGGGGATATGACTATAGATTATTGATTTTTGCCGTAGCTAAAGCTATCACGGCACTTTTACCATAAATGTAATCTGCAGAATAAGAGAATATTTGATTAATAACAAATAAATTTAATAAATGTACGCAATGGAATAATATATAATTTTTATTCGATTCAAGCATTGCTCTAATAATTAAAATAAAATTAATGTAGTTAATTTATAAGGCTGTAACAAAGTATTAAAAAATTTCAAGCTAATATCTGCATAAAACATTTCATATATGCGAGTCTACAATTTTATATAATTATCATGTCGTTATATAAATTATCTCTTTCTCTTTTAGATATTATTTAAATAATTTTAATTTTTAGTTTTTAAAAATTGATAGCATAATATTAATATTTAGTATTTAACTTTGATATTTAATATAATATTAGTATTTAATTAAATTTCTGTCCAATATTAGTTTTTAATTTTAGTATTTAAACTAATCAGACTTTTTCGAACATCCAAGATTGACATTCGCACGATATTGTTTGAAATTTGCTAAGTTGGTTCTCAAGGGAAGAAAAGCTAGTCGAGGGAAACACACTCGAACTCGTTGGAGCGACCGACACTTGTCCCGTAACGCGCGATTCCCTCCGCGCTAGTAGTAACAGATAGTACGAGACAGACGCGCCACTGGTAATCAAAGACTCGTGTCGTCATATCTGCCAGCAGGACCTGCGCCAACGAATTTGGAGAGACTCGAAAGCCTCGAGATGAGCGAGAAAGGATTGCAAAAGAAACACCACGGAGAGAGAAAGAAAGAAAGAAAAAGAAAAACAGACTGAGAGGATGGGAACGGCCAGCGCGACACAGAGGAGGAGTAGAAGGTGGCTGGTGGAGGAGGGCTGAGAATTAGGGGTTGGTCGCAGGCAGCGTGCGCGCGAGAGGGTTTTGCCAGGGAGGGAGAGGATGGAGTTCCCCTCTCGCGTATTCCCTCTCACTCCTCCTCTCTCTCGCTCTCTCACACCCTCGTTCTCTCCCTTTCTCGCTTTCTCACGCCCTCTCTCGCTCACTTCCAACCCCTCTCGAGCGCGCGCGAGCATTCGGGATTCGAGGCGGTGTGGAAACTCGAGCAGACAGCCAGTCGCTCGCCGTACGCTCCACGACGTGGCTCGAGAGTGCTGCCTGGCCGATCGAGATAAATGACGACGACGACGGCGGCGGCGTGATGCCAATCCTCGTCAATCGATCCTGGTCCACGTCGTGACTTGCCATCGTCCTGAAACACCGACAGACACTTGGCAATCTCGCGCGTCCCATTACTCGATCGTCGATCGTTGCTCGCCGGAATCCACAGGTATCTCCGCAGTTGGAGGTTGATAGTGTTCGCGCAACAAACGGCCAGATCGCACAGTTGTCGCTGTGAATCGATTGGGATCGATCGGAAGATATTGCGTTTCTGAAATACTCTGATAGTTCGTGAAGATCTCGTCATGTAATGTGCGCGCTGTGTCAATCACGAGGAGAACGAGACGATTTGCAAGAACACGAGGGAGTTTAGGGTGAGACTCGGCCGGAAAATCGATTGGCTTCAAGATCGAATGCACACACGAGAGAGTGTTTAAATGATGATCGATCGAGGATAATCGCTCATTTCCGCCGATCAGTGACAACCCTTATGGACCAGCGCGCGAGGCGTGCAAGCGTTTCGTCGGCGTGGCTCCGTTTTAGCTGTTGCGGGGCCAAATTTCTGGCCAGGAAATTCAACGTCGATCGACGGGGTAGCGACACGGCGAAATTAGCCGGAAGTGCCGGCGGATCGGATTAACGTGGTTGCTGTCGTTGCGAATAATGAGTCCGTGCCTGCTAATGACTGCTGACCTAACTGGAGACGCAAACAGTGACAGTAAATCAATCGTAAAAAGCGAGGGTTGAAGGGGATAAGCTGCAGAGCGGGAAGAGGTTCGGAGTGGCGCGGACAACTGATGAGAGAAGTTCGGAGAAGAGTGGAAGTTTGCGAGGAAGATTGAGGAAGGATCGCAGGTCGAGGAAGGAGCCATAAGTGCCATTTCCACGGAGAATTTAATAAGTCCACGAAAACGCCCTCCCCGTAGATCGGATACGACGTATCGTTGGGGTTTCCGATCCGCTGTCGCAAAATATTTCAGGCGATCCGTCGGCACTGAATGGCACGGCTTAAGACGGCTTCCCGTGTGTATCGCCGTAATCGCGCGGCGCGGGTAATCGAAACGATAGTAGACTGAAGAGCTTGAAGGCTTTTCTCTCGTGGTCGCACCCCTCTCTTTTTCTCTTTCCCTCCGTTTCCCCGCTTCTCTCTCTCTCTCTCTCTCTCTCTCTCTCTCTCTCTCTCTCTCTCTCTCTCTTTTCTCTCTCGCCGGTTTGATTTTAACCATGGCAAACACGCGAGGACACCAGGAGCGCTTCGCTATGTACGCGTGACATCATGTCGACGTCTGTGCGTGACACGTCGTCCCCCCGTGGCCACGTCGAAAGTGACGGTGCACCCCTCGGCACATCGAGGAGTGTCAACGGAACGAGACTCCGACCTACCGGTCCACGGCAACGCGGATGCAGGATCACATAGACCGCGTCCCCGCGACGTCGCGACTCCATGGATCGATCACGCGGAAGACTTGCCGCGATCTGGGAACGTCCCGTCGCGGATAATCGTCGATCGTCGAGCGACGTTGCTGCCGGGATGGACGGTAAGTCGCGGGTCATTAGCAGCGCGGACGCGCGTCCATGTCGCGTGCTGGCACGCCAATTTCGTTGGCCCCAAGGTCCTCCACGTCGGCGGCCGCGCCGGTGTCAAGGGTGTAGTCACGTGTGCGATTTGAATTGCTAAGCAGACCTCGATTACTGATAATTAAAATACGATGTGAGAGAGAGACGGGGATTTATTATCGGCGAGGAAAACGCTTGAGACAAGCGTGAAGTTGATGCACCGTCTGTCCTGTCTTGCAAGTTGTGGAGCTCAAAAACGTATAAAAAAAAATTATGTAGATACAAAATAGATTAAAAGATTGCATAGACAGAAAATAGATAAAACGTATTTTGTTCATTACTTCCCAAAAATCTTAAAATCTATAATCGACTTCTATAAATATGTCAGTGTTACATTTTTTTATATAGAAAAAATAAATATAATATTATATTTGTATGATGCGTAAGCAGAATTCTCTTAATATTATACATTTTTATAAAGCTTTGTTTCTAGAGAGAGTTTTTCATGTTTTATGTGCATTTTATAATTTTTGCATGCCGCGCAATAAAAACTTTTCTTCGAATTGAACTAAATCTGAATATAAGATTTCTCGAAGACACGCCGGACAGTTACGCAATAACGCTGAGTATATATAGTCACGTTCGATTTATTTATCTCGTTGTGATACGAATTTTTTTTGATGCGCTCATAACGGTGAAGGTGGGGCGAGATAAAGAGATGCCTCGGGCTAACTCCGCGTCGCTCGAATTAAGAGCTATAGATGAGAAGACCGCACAGGGCAAAGGGTGTAACACACGCAGAGATGGAAAAGGGATTCTTTTACGGCCCTTTTACGCCTCCTGTTTCGACATCGACTGTACAGCAGCTTTTTCTTCGTTCCCTCTCTTCTCTCGTTCTCACTTTCCGCTCCTCCGCACCAACCCTTGATGTATTAAAGGGGCACGTGAAATATTCCGGAGGCATTTTCATTACCGTCCTCTCTGGGAATGCACGCGGGTTGATAAGCCTTTCTGCGCGAGGGCGTAGAGCAAAGTGGATTGCGAAGAGGGGAATCGAATGTATTCGGTTGCCAGTGTGTCCCTTTTTTTGGACCCTTTTTGACTTTAGGAGGAATATTGCATTATTTTTATTAAATTCGCGCATACACGCGTTCTTTTCAGCGTTATAATTAGAAAAATGCCATTTTTCGCGGCATGTGCATTTGCTGTACAATGCTCATCGAATGCAAAATTAATCCCGACAGTTGTTAATGGTTGGTTTTCATCCAAGCTATTCCATTTAAATTGGCTTTCATCCGAAGTGAGTAAATAACGAAGCATGACGAGTACAAATTATATATAAATAATTTAGATTGGATTTTGTATAGTAATTATATAATATTTATGATGACATAAATATTGTTAATTACAATGAGTGGATAAATAAAATCGCACTTATTCTCATTTTCTCCCTTTCATAACTTATCTCTCCCTTAATTATACGTATAATCTTTCGGAAGTAAGGAAACCACGTAATATGAAATTAATTTGCTACAATGGTGATGCATAATGTATTCTATCCTACAACTTGTTTATAACTCATTTTATATATTAATACAATTACTCTCACGTGATCTTTAATTATACGAATTTAAAATTATTGACTTATTAATCTACAATTATTTAGGATACAACTGCGTACAATTAGAAACAATTCCCGTGCTAATATAAGTAAGTGTGCCAGAGAACGCTGTATCTTATAAATTTAAAAAAGAAAAGTTTCAATATCTATATCCTTTTTGTAAATATTATACAAAAATTTGCAGTCTCGTGACACGATGGGTGGAACAGACGTACAACTGTCTTGAAATATCGCGTCGATGATCCGATTCGCCTCAGGTTACCATACTTCGCCATATCACGAGATACGAGCATTTTAAAGTGCCGCCGATGTTTCGAAATTATATGGTAGTATAAGCTGTGGGAATAGCAATCGTTGGATTTTGTGCAAATGGGCTCTCAGCAGGCCACTCTGCTTTTTCAGGCGCAATTGAATCCGCTGGCACTCACGGCAGTCCTCCAGTCCAGTAGTTGACAAGGTAATTCCAGTAATTCCCTGAATGCACGGTATTTTACAAATTCCTTGCAATCCGGGTACTTGCGATCCGTGTATTTAGCATATTGAGTCATTTCCATTAAACGTTATTGCACGATCACCGACTAGCAGATTATTATACCGTAAGTGATATTAGAGAAACGAAGTGATGATCACTTTTATACTAATCTTTTCATTAGTAGAACAGAAAAATTGCTACTTATTATAATATATAAATATTTATCACCATTGACTTAAGTATTGGTGCTCTAACATCATCGAATGTTGCGAGAAATATTACCATATGCCTCGGTGGTCGAACTGGCTAAGACGCCCGCACGGATTGAAGGGAGGTCCAGGTTCAAATCCTGGCTGAGGTAAAATTTTTCGCAACAAATTCTTTACATTAAAATTAATTTCACTCTCTTTAGAAAGGACCAAAATTCATGGTCGAAAAATGTCGCAATTCGCGATATATTAATTTAAATTAAATATTGGCCAGTTGAGTCGAAACAAATCTCTTCTATGGTTTAATATTTACTGGCGAAGAATATCCCATCTCTTGTTTATATAAATATATGTTTAACTTTTGAAAATTTGCACAAATTGGAATTAAATAAATGTGAATAATATTCAATAAATGATAGTATATGTAAGTCTAGCTTTTTCTGAAATCTTCTCTTTCAGAGATTTTATAAATAATTTTATAAAATTGAAAGTACTCTCTAAGTATAATACATCAGACAATTTATATTTGCCGCACTGTTATTCAAACTCACTTTAAGAATATATTCCCGAATAATACCCACGAAAAGAATCGTAGTGCTTTCGAAAAAATTCATGCGTTCCTTCTCGGCGACATTAGTGCACGTTAAATGTCGCCAGGAAATTTATCGATAGGTCCATTTCGCCATGATAAAAGTGTACAAAAATTCAATGGGACAAGGGTGCCCATAAACGGCAATATCCAATGGAATTTATGATCCGTAATTTCTCTCAAGAGAAACGAAAATAATGCGTAAAATGATTATAATCATTATAATCGGGTAATCAGAAATTATACAATTTGTTCGTACTTATATGATGCGAGAAACAGAAAATTATTATTGAGCAGAAGAAAGACTGAAAAATGAGATGTCGAATATGTAATCGATCGGGTGCGATCATGCGGTAAAAGAAGCGGGAATCTTTTTCTTAGTTAACTTAATAGGACACGTTTCTGTGCCATTACCTGTTGCGTTCACCATTATTATGGTATGCCAGCGTGACTTCGACGAAGAAAAATGACGATCATGTCGTCCGGAGATAGGCATTTCTTATTCATCTTTGTATCATTACGCACGTCTTATTCGTATTTGACATGCTTATGATTACAAATTCTTGAAAGAGAAGATAAATGTTCGAGGACATATTTTAGTTATTTAGTTAACTTTTTTAGTTAATATTATTAATAGTTTAATTATTAATTATTAATAGTTTAATAATATTAATTAAGATTAATAAATTGATATAATTTATTTTCTTATATCTTACATATATCATAATATATATGTACAAAGAATAATTTGTTATTATTAATGTATTAACAATATTTTGTTAATAGATATGGATATAGTGTATAGTATATGGATTATGTTTTAGTAATTATATTTTTATTATTCGAGGAAGTAGACTTATTAAATTCAACAATTGTTTGAAGTAATATCTACAAGTTGATATCGTGAAATGTTACAAGCTGTTTTCTTGATAAGAAAACTATATTTACAATCAACAATAATACAGCAATTTTTAGAATAAAGAATCCCAATAAATCTTAAAATACCAAGAAGAAATTTTGTCGTTATTCCCTAACAATTCTCAAGGAAACAACTAATAATAGTTTATGCGATCAATCCTGTGTAGAGTCATAAGATGCACTTTTATTCGAACGATTATTCACAATTAATGCATGTGACATAGTTTAAAATTGTTGGCGTATGTCGAATTTTACTTTTTAATTCGTTTCATTTAATTATGCGCGTATAACACTCGTCGATATGTGTCATATACGAATATTTACCCCGTGGCAGTTAGTAATTATCACATATTATTTCACAGACTAAACTGTTAATTATTCAGTCGGAGAGAAACCTTTCGGAATGTATAAAGTTAACACACGGTCTCTTTTATGACCGCGTATTAATATTGAAATTTCGATCGTGCCGATTTATTTATAAATGCATGCATACTAGTATTTCGATTCAATTTCAGATTATACCACATTAACTTTCATATCAGACTGTCACGTGCCTAATTTATTTGTATAAATTTTATTTTTCTATTTGGCGTCGTCGAGCTTATAATTACATTTGCATCTCACATTCGAAAATAAAATATTTTTAACTAAAGGTATTGTAAACATGAGAGTGTATCGGATGATTATTAAGTTGCTGGGGACATTTGTCATTTTATAAATTAAAACTAAATGTGAGAGCGCGAGAGACTGAGGCCAGGCTCTGGATACATATTGCAGTACTCGGGATAATTCCTCAGGATCATTTCTCACCCAAATGGTGCACCAAATGTCTAACAGAACAGCGGGCAGGAAGGACTCCGCATTAGCGAAGTTTCGTGCTAATTGTACGTAATTAATTATATCATTATTTCGCCGATTAATCTAAGTCGGGCTCACCGCGGCGGTAGAGGATCATATTTTTCCTCGCGATATACGGCATTCTTCGTCGCAACTGCTGCACAAGAGCGATCAATCTAGGAAGAAATGATTTCATTTCTTTCTTCCCTTTTTTTTGAAAGATAGAAAACGACGTTACGTACAAAGGAGGAGAAAGATGTTGCCTTCCCGGCGAGATGAAAATTGCTGAGAATATATTACGGAAATATTTTCTGGCTTTGCCGTGGGGAAAACCGTTGCAGCAACGATTTAATATTTGGAAACAATTTCGGGACTTTTTGTACATATTCGTGCATCGAATGTTTCAGAGAGCATAGCGGCGCATCTTGAAAAATTTGAAATTGATGACGGCGTACCGGAAATTTATGAACAGCAACACATGCAGCACCTGTTTATTTTATCCACGCGAAATCGAATCTCAGGTGACGCAGTTGCATAAAAGACGAGCCATTTATCTAGCTTTAATTGTTTCTCTTATATAAAAGAATAATCAGTTGGTTAATCGAGAAATTGTGGAATTTAAAGAGGAAATTATGACGATTCTGTTAAACACGCTTTCAAATATTGCTTTCTCATCAAGTTGGGAATTGCAATCCTAGCATTTTAAATATCAAATCAAATCACAATTGACCACCGTACATATCGTACATTGACATCTACAAGTTAATTAGCGCCAATTCACAATTAGCACAATATTTTTATTTCTCCAACTCGCTGCACTTACCGCGTGCAGATAGAAGCGTTCATTTATTTATTTATACAGCAGCCGCGTTTTATCACCATTGCACGCAACTCGATTAAACTTCAGTATGGCGCTATATGAGCTAAAAAGTGTTGCATTTATGAGAAAGAAGAATAAATTGGAATATATCGGAAATGCGTGCGACACACGAGCAATTTGATAAATTTGACTTATTGGTCTCGTAAAAGTAAAAACTATATTACTACATTCTTAAAGATATATTACCAAAGAATATTAAGTTTAAGATATATTACGTATATTCTTACTCATTTTTATGGCACTCAATTATTTGTCTTATCAATTGTGAGCGCAAAGCGTCAGTCGTTTTCAGTCACTTTCCAAAAACCCTTATTGTTCCTATAGCGGATATATTTCGAGATATTACATTGTTACGCAATATCACTGCCTTTTTATCTTTAACTTAAGTTGTAGAATAAGAGTAACGTGTATATCGATTATCGATGTTCATAGCACGCGTTCGCGTTTGTCCATTTATAGCACACGCAACGTTTGTCATCAGCGCGAATAGCAACGTTCTTGCGCGTAATTCTCAGAGAGAAACGGTGCGGGCAAAGTTATACCGAAGGCTTGTTTGCGTGCTCGCGAAAGTTAGCTCGCCGACAACGCAATCCTTTGAGACTAATCTACGCGAGAGTGGACGAACTCGCATTACTCACGCCTGCGAGATTTCCTGCGTGCACGTGCCTTTTTATATTCCGCGTGTTTCTCATAATAGTACTTACTTGAAAACTGGATCATTTTTTCCTAGCACGCGCGCGTTCATCGTAAGCAGTTGAAGCTACTTCCATTTGCATCGCGTTGCCACTCAATTTTTCTCGGTTGAATGGATCTGGTTTACCAAAGCATAAATTATATGCCGTGCAATTTTTGACGGAAGAAACTTTTTCCGAAAGCGAGTATTTTGCGGTAGCGAATAATATGTATATCACATATATATACAAATGTATATGTATAAAAGTTTCGGGTGCGCAGAATATCAAGAAAATCATTCGTACGTTTACAGCATACACGATTTTGTAATATTTTCCGAAACTATTTCCGAAAGTGTTAAAGAAAATTGTACCAAAACGTGATAATGGTTCTAAGAGGATGCAATTTTTAAGATACATTGATATGATTTATAACTGTTGGCTGGGCGAATGGATAAAAACAAAATGGCCCGTTTTCGAATGATTTACGACCGACCTTGGTTGAGGGGAAAATATTGAGAACCTATTGCCACCAAAAAGCCAGAGTCAATTGACCTCAGTAAAATTATTGATTGCGAGAACCATTCTAAATCTCCCGATCGTTATAAATATAAAATAAATATAAAATGTCAAAAATTAATGAAATATTTAACATCATTGAATTAGTAAAATTGTATTATTAATTAATTTTAATATTTCCTACCGACTGTAATTTATTTTTATCTGTTTTCATATCTTTAATTAATATAATTAATTTTAACATAAGAAGTCCACTAAAGGTCATCAACTGAAGAGAATCTCAGTAGAAATCGAAATTGGTTTTAGAAATTGCAATTATAATATGTGAAATTTATCAGAAATTATACAATATAATACACATAATTATATATAATACAATTTAGAAAAACCATTTAACAATTATTTGTACTATAAAATTTGATTTATCGCATGTACAACCGTGCCTTTCGTACTGGTCATCGAATTGTAACTATAGTTGTATGACATACAATGTATGTTAACGAGTTAAACAGATAAATTTATTTCATCATATTACAAGAAATTGTCGTATTATTCAAAAGCGCACATTCTGATAAGTCGCAAAATTATCTACGCATAACAAAGCAATTGAAAATCGCGGAATAAATTCTAATGAATCCGTATTTCCTTTAATGAAGCGCTTCTTTAAATCTTTAAACCCACATCACTTCTTTTCTTGTATGTAAATGCTTCCTGCTCTGAAATATTGCAAGATATTTGAATGCGTAATGTTCATCTTCCCTCAACGCGCGCACTACGTCAGGTTTGGAGGAAATGAAATGTCAAATTTCGGTATTTTCTCTTTTCTGTGCATAAGCGCAGAATAATGCATGAAGTTTTGCGGGAGGGGATGCGGCCGGTAACAACGACGCCAAATGCCGAGAACAAAATTTCAACACTGTGTTCTTCACTAGGGATTAATATCGTTTTGCATATTTACATATTCAAGTAACGCCACGTTTCTTGTCGAGGCAGTGGAAAGAGAATATTCTTACTTCACTTATTACTCGGACTGGCGTTAATGGTTAATCGTAATCGTGCATGTACGTTATAGTTCATCGTTACGCAAGCTTTGATCCGTAAACGGAATCAGGTATTTCTATAAAATAATATCAGAAAAATTAATGGTATCTGCAAATATTCTACAAGCCTTTAAATCATCTTCTATAATCTTCAAAATAGCAGAAAATAGGTATTCCTTGAGAGAATATGAATGGTATTCTTATGAATAATTTGCCGGCGTTCTCAACTCAGGTTCATATTCCATGTATAGTAGGAAAGAATAATACGATATCTAAAACACTTTGTCGTAAAAAATGTTACAGGTACTGTTGAAAGATATTTCATCGTTAATCTCTTAAAATCCTTTGCAGCTTTAGGGTTCTAGATATCTCGGAAAATCCTAAAGAACTTTCAATCCTTCTCGGCTTGCAGATCGCAAATTGCTAATAGTTATCGGAAGATAAAATAAATATTGACTATCTTTAAAGCATAAAATGTGTGGCTTGAAATTAAAATCGTCGAATCGCATAAAAAATTAAACGTATAATCAAGCTTCGGTAAATATCTAGAAAGCTATAAAACTATAAAAATAAGTAGATTTGCAAGAGCGGCGCATTACCGTTGTAGTAATTTTACAGTAATTCGTAAGCAACGAACGGCGAAGCAATATACTGCTACTGTATAAAACACTTGCGCCGCGGCATTCCGTTTACTTTCTTCAAATTCACGGAAGAGCGGAGTCAGGAATGGCATTCGCCAACATTTCCAGAATGTCGATATCGAGGAGACAGTCTAAAATGTCGGCGGCCTCGGAACGACGTTTAAGATCTGACGTTCGTGTGGGTATACATTCCTCCTGATAAAATTCAGTCACCCTTCTTCAGTTTCTACACTTCCTTCGTATACCCACTGCTGGAGAATGAGACGAAGGTCGCGACATGCGAAGTAAAAAGAAGAAAGAACGATGAAAGAGAGCATGCTGATGGTGGAAGGATAAAGGGATGAGAGAGAATACGGGGTGAATTACAGGATGCGTGCTGTTTCCTTTTCTAGGTCGTCTCTCCGTTCCGCATTTTTTCTCCAATGATTTTCACGAACTTGGAGATACTGCATTATATGCGTCTTTTATAAAGCAAAGATAAACCTCTGCAGTTTTTCTTTTACATACATTGATCTTTTGTTAGTAATTTTCAAGATCGATATATTGATATATCAGAAATTTGATAAGCTACAATTATTAATACAATTATTAATACACGTATTGTATCTATATACGTGCAATGTGGAAGAATTTCGAAAAAATATATTATAATTTGAATTAATAATTTCGTAATATTGTGTATTAAGATAAATATCCATTTAATTCATTATTTAAAAGTTCATTATTTAAAATATTTTTTCTGTTTCTGTTTTTGTTATCTTTAAATTATTTACAGAATAAACATTAAAAATATGTATCTAGAATGCAAATAGTATTTTTATTAAAACCCATTAAAAAAATGTTGCGATAGATTTTAGTCACATCATAAAAGACTGTATTTTGATATTTTCCTTTCAACATTTTTCTATAGTTCCTTATAAATATGCATGCAATAGATAATTATCTTTCAATAAATTCTGCTTTTAATTTTTTTTTATTCGCATCATTTTAATGAAATATACTAAAAATTCTAATAAATATAAATTTGATATACATATAGCTTTTTGTAAAAAATATTTTGCAAAATTGCTGTTTTTGATTGTTTATTTAAACCAGTTATATATATTTAAACTTTATTTCTGAGTTATATATCTATGTATGCGTGAAATAACTAAAAATTCAAACGTTGGTTGTTGTCGCCTTACTAAGAACATATATTCTCATTTTTATATTCGAAAAAAGGAGTTCAATAAGATTTTCGTCGTACATTCTGCCGGATCTCTATTTTTCTCAATACGCGGCAGATACATAAGATTATTTATTGCCAAATTACTTGTAGCACAATTCGAGATATCAAGCAATATTTTTGAGTAATATTCTTCGATTCAGACATGCAGACAAACCTATTTTTATAAATAATACTTTTTTATAATATAATCGATATATATGCGTTTCTTCATACTTATGGTAATCGTCCTTCTATATCTTCTCGTATAACTTACTTGAGCCGTGAATAACGTGACATTTCTTCGCGATGTCGCACCCCACTGTCGATACGCAACACGTTCCCGTGCGAAACAAATGTATTAACTGCGCGCATTCGTGCGATGAAAAATAAAAGGTCTCGCGTGGCGCGTATTTGCAACCCAAAACAGTACAAGTCGACATGGTCGGCTCGCATATTCGCGAACTCGCTGCGCTTAATGCATTAAACGGGCGATTCGCCGCGGTCGCCTGCAATAGCCGCCACAATGGAATTCAATTTTCGCAAGCGTGGGCACGAATGGCCGTCGATAAAGAATGGATAGATCCGTCGTCCGACGAATGAAGGAAAGAGACCGACACAGGCTTTTAACAGGAGCCTCCACAGCTCCAGAGCCGCTTTGTCCCCCGTTTTCCCTCCCAACCGTATGCGAGCCCCCTGCTTGCATAGATCGTCCCCTTTCCCCTTTACCCCTCGGCTTACACGAACACCGTCAACTCTACGGCCGGGAGAATTCAGATAGCGGATACCGGATGCTATTATGCGCTACATATATATCCCGCGAACTTTACAGCCAGTAGACTGCGATACTCTGAGGAATTTACAGTCTGAAAGATATTGCCTGGCGATATATACCGGCGGCACTTCGCCCTTCTAGGCTCTATGTAGAGCAGAGAATCGGCGGAGATGGAAGGTCCCCTGTGGGATAAGGAGATGATTTCTGTCCTTAAGAGGGTCTACTGGGGTGGGTGTGTTGAAATCTTCCGAGGCCTATCCCTATTCTCTCTCTCTCTCTCTCCCTCTCTCTCTTTCTCCCTCTTTCCCTTTCTTCTCTATATTTTTCACACCCTCGAGCGCACCGTGCCGCCAGAAGAGAAACACCATAATGCCTGTCCATCTGTCAATCCGACTTTCTCCCTGTGTGTACCTTCGATCTTTCGCCTACCGGGAGCGAAACGGCGCCCCATTTCGAGCGATCCGTGGGCGGACGGGTGGGAACAACCGTGAGCTTTTGTTTAATTCCGAGATTGCGCCACGAGACACTCGTCTCGAACGTTGGCGCGCGCAGATGGGACCTCGCGAGTTTTTCCTTCCACGTTTCATTAGGGAGGAGACACTCGATAGCCCGGATGGCTTCCTTGCGTAAATTTATCGTCTCGCTTGGAAAGTTTGATCGGGATTAAAATCACCGTGCGATCACGAGCGAAGTAATGGAGCGCGTTTGTTCTACTTAAAGCGAGTGTTTGAGGACATGGCAATGGATACAGTTGCGCTGCAATCTTGGACACATTATTCCGAAGAAAGTACAATAGAAGCACGAACAGTTTCTATTTTATAATTTTATTAGAACGGAAAATTGAAGGCCTTCTGCGCAAATTTCTGGAATATAACTAAATAATAAAAATTCGTTGTCTACACTCGGAAATAACGGTTTTGCTGAAGTATCTAAAAATTTGGCCAAATACAGATCTGAAAATAATTTTGTTAAACCATCAAAAGTAACTGTGTAGGACATTTAAACATGATGATAATGCTGCAAAAGGTTTTGATATTTTAGTAACTATTTTGGACGTCCTACATCATTATTTGAATGGTCCAACAAAATTATTTTCAGATCTGTATCTGGCCAAATTTTTAGATACTTTAGCAAAATCATTCTTTCTCCATGTACATATTCAAACGATACTTTTTCAGAAGTTAACTCAACAAATAGTTTCCAAATAATATATTAACTGTTAAAGCAACTTTATTACTCCAATAATTTCCCAGTCAAGGAATGAATAATCGACTATTACATTTGCAATTAAAATTGAGAACGTCACGTTTTTACTCGAGTCTTCGTAAAAATTTAAACTGAATAGTTAGGAACGCATAGTTTAAACTTGCGCATGTACAGGTTGAACACGGTATCGGTTTTAGGTCACGTTTTACAGGTGGAAAATTTCTGTTCGGCAATTTTCCAAACAAAATTTGAGAACAAACTTTTGTCCCGGTTGCATGTTTTCCCGTAAAAGCAAGCGCTGATAGTGACCACCAACCTTTCCTCCATTACAGAAATCCTGGAGGAAGGATTCAACTGATACGCGTCTAAGCCGGGGATCCTGGAAAACTGTGCGACCGGCCAAAGGGCCGGCTGGAAACAGTACCTCTCTTCTTGCTCGCAAAGAGGATCAAGAAGCCTTATCGTACTTGCTACCTAGACGAAGAAAAAGACCCAGAAGAGGGAAAAGACGACAGGGCGGAAGGACGAGAGAGAGAAAAGGGGAATAGAAGAGGGCAGGGAACTTGAACGTAGCCAGAAAAATAAGTAACCTGGAGATGTTGGGCGTAGGTAAAAAGATGGAATCCCGGGCGAGACGCTCGAAGATCTCGTGATTGGTGTCAACGCCTGGCCGAGGGGATAAGGTCGATCACGGAGATCGACCGTGATGGAGGCGGGAGCGAATGATTCGTTCGTCAGGTCGATCCTTCGAAACCTCTCGCTGACCCGCGAGCCTCGGCACCTGGACGAGCCGCCTGGAAGAGAGGTGGCCACAAACGCCATCGATGTTGTCACCACGACCGTGCAGGAGGAGAAGATGGCGGACTTTCTGGGCGATGCCCTCGCGAGAAACGACAGCGACGTCGATAGCGGCGAGTCCGGTTGGTTCAACGACTCGACGACCGCCGCCGTCTCGACCCTGTCTGCCTCCTCGTCCTTCGCGGAATCCACGTCGTCGTACTCCACCCCGAGCGTCGACAACTACACCGGCAGCGTGTCCGACCTCTTCGCCTTCGACGACCTGAGCGACTACTTCAACCGACTGAACTACAGCGTCCTCGTGAACCTGACGGCCTACGATGGCGGCGCGGGTCTGAATCTCAGCAGCATCAATTGCACGTCGATAGTCGCTGGAGGTGCTGTTAGGCCGGGCGAGTGCGGTGGGACCGTCGACGAGAAGTCTAACGCGAACAGCTGGTGGGCCCTGATACTCGTGATCGTGCCGTGTTTGACGCTCTTCGGTAACGTGCTCGTCATCCTAGCGGTGGTGAAGGAACGGGCGCTGCAGACTGTAACTAACTACTTCATCGTCAGTTTGGCGGTCGCCGATCTCCTCGTGGCGGTGCTCGTTATGCCGTTCGCGGTCTACGTACTGGTAAGTCGTAAGCCTCTGCGAAAGCAACACGAAGTAACACTGTGATTTCATTTTATCATACTTCAACATTTATGTTAAAGTAGCTAACAAGTATAAAGCACTTGATAGTAAATGTAATTACACAAAAAGATGATTACGTTCTGATCAAACATCGCTGTTCTTCCAAATATCTCTATCTAAATATCTCGTTTTTCAATATTTTCCCAAAAGAATAATTCACTCTAGATATACAATGTGTTAAGAAAAAAATTATATATCGTTAAATTGGCGCTTATCTCATTGGAACAACTGCATAACTAGGAAACATTACTTTTGCTGATTATCGCGTTCTAATTATACGAACACGAAGCGTATAGTTGCAGAGAGGTATAACGCACATATATAATCCATTTATCGTTCATCTGGCGCGAGTAAAAATTTTAAAGCGATACCTCTGTCGCAATTAATCACGTAAGGCGTTCGAACGAAACGTAAAGATTTATGACTCAGCGGTTCTATTTCGCGAACGCAGTTAATGGAATTAATATTTCTAATTATAGGTCGTTGTATAATTTGTAAATAAGCTGAAAACTCCGGAGGGCGGAGTCTCGCATCGATCGCGAGTTTAGCTGCTAATTAGACGCTATACGTTACACAGCGTTTGCATGCACTCAATTACCGCCCTCACCTTCAAAGTACACGAGAAAAGGAAATTGAGTAGCGTTCACTTTTAAACACTTTGATCTCGCTAACACAGAGGTGCCAGCTATTAAAAACTAGGTACCATTTTTTCCGTTAATCAGAAGAGAAGATAGACCGTCGAATCAAAACGACGAGATGCGAATTTGCCATAAGAATTTATAAGATTTCGAATTACCGCCCGGTTCAACGATATTAATATATTTGTGAAGAAGGTACACATTGCTTCACAATCGGAATGCTTTGACTCATAAATCAGCGATTTTTCATAGAACAAGTATCAAATGAATAAGATAGTTTTGTTAAAGCATTCCAATGTAACGATTCGAGTTCGACGGTTTCTGTGTATAATCCAAACAAAAACAAAATTAGTTCATGAAAGCTATTTGACTAATTCTATAGATCGTTGCGGCGCGGCGGACCGGCTTGTTGGCTACACAACCGTGTTGGCTAATACAGTTGTTTCTGAATGTTAGCCATTGAAAATATTGGCATTGCACATAATGCATTTCATTCGAGAAAGAACTCGAGTTCTGAAAATTCATTTCTTACGATCCCCACGTAATACTTACGTAAACAATCTTATTGAGGTTCATAAAAAGACTATCCATTATCTTTGCGTGTACGGTTATCAAATATGTATGTTATTGATCGACAATAAAGAGCTAAAATTGTTGAACACCAAATAAAAACTGAATAAATCTTAAAAGACAATTACTAGTTGATTTATTAGCTGTACTTTAAGATATATTTATGAATTATTAGTATATGTATTTCGACTACAGTAAATGACTGCTCTATTATTAATATATTGACTTTGTGTAAATTAATAATGAACCCTTAATTAGAGAGTAACGAACAGTTTCAGAAGATAAACTAAATGCCGTATATGAAAACATAGAAGACTCAAGTTTCTTGGGGTTGTTCAAGAAGAAGAAACTTATATAAATTCAAAAATGTTCCAAGAGCTATAAATTGTAAGACAAAATGAAATTTCACGTCACGTTAGGGACCGAGACACTGCGAGTTACGATGTCGCGTGGTGATGACGTATAACGCGACAAAAAGGACGGGTTCATTTATAATAATCGAGGCGTTGAGTACAAGAACGATATAACGTCGCGAATCACCTACATTGCATTTACCCAATGGACTTTCGTGCATTTGGTTTAATCACCAATTAAATACACGCTGCGGAGACGGCGCTGAAATAGCTGCAATTACGAAGATGATGTCGAAGCTAAATGCTATTTAGCCACGTCTATCAAACTCTCAGCAGTCGGAAACAGTTTTTGTCGCCTAACTTTATTAAAATGTGTATGTAAATGCAAAAATACGTCTATTTTTCTGTAACGTTTTTATTGTTTTTTTGATATTGCAATGTATAAATAAAGTGAAGTGAAAAAAGTTAAATAACATATATCCGAAAAAAATAAAGCGTAATATTAAAATAAAGGTGAAGATATGAGATCAAAATAGTAAAATAAGTAAGAGCAAGTTAAATACAGTAACAATGAAACAATGTAAAAATAAAAAAAACTTGGATTACAAAATCAGTTTGAAAGGTTAAAGGGCTGTTACGAGCTAAATGCAAACAAAGGTGCGATATAATTAAATGTGTAAATGTTTAAAACAAACGCCGAAAGATCAATACACGTATAATATAGAAATACGCTCACAGTTTGGATTTCTATGTTAGCAATAAAAATTGAAGACTATAAAATTAAATGTAATATTAATTAAAATTCTTAATTCAAAAACTTTTTGCTTGATAAAATTAAAATTCCATCCAAAGGACAAGTTATAATTAGATTCCCTCTTGGAAATTTGATTGATATATTTACCATAAAAAGAATATTAAAAAATAAAGAAAGAGAGCTATATTATTTATCTTCTAAGATTACATGACAATGTCTTTTTTGTGTGCTTGCACAATATATTGCGTTAGATTTTTATTTCTAAGACGGAACGCATGATTCGAAATTGCGCTGAACCTTTGTTTCAATCGTTAGCAGGCCATTTGTTTACTCCGGCACGTTTCACATAGATTACATCGCGCGTCTACACGTGATCTTATTTTAAAGTCGGCACCAGAAGACGCGGTTTTCGTTCCCGTTGCACATCTTTACAAACGCGGAACTGAAACGGGGAGCAAGTGGAGACGCGGATTCCGGAAAACATGAAAACGGCAATTTTCTAAAAATAAAAATCCTGACGCGTGCGATCCCATAAACGGGTTGCTCCGCCCGATCTCGGTCCACGATCTCGATTTCGGCAATACACGCCGACCGGATTGAACGAGACAAAAGTGCGATCGGTCAATTAAGGACTACGTCCGTAATACCGCGTGCGAACGGCTCGTCAATGCAGTTTTCGTGCATGTCTGGACGCGTCCCACATTTCCTGTGGCACGCAACCTCGCATCGTGATTGTGCTGTCTCTTATACACATCTAGATGTGTATAAGAGACAGGTCTGGACGCGTCCCACATTTCCTGTGGCACGCAACCTCGCATCGTGATTGTGCGTGCCCGCGCGCACGCGCGTGTGTGTGTATATTTTAGGTGGAATTGCCGACGAAGACAGATTGCTAAAAAAAACTCGAGGTAAAATTTGTTTTCTCTACTGCGCCGCGGAATACGCGACAGCGTATTCCCAGATTGCCTCGGTAATCAGAGTCAGGAAATGACTTTCAGGGGCTTTATTAAAATTTTTTTGACAATTCCGTCAAATTAAAATTTGCTAAAAATTTGAGAGCACAGTGTGACTTCAGCATTTTTTACGAATAATTTATCTACCTCTACATTTGACCCGATGGTGTATTAAGCAATTTCGGCACGTTGATAGAGTTCCACTCACTCAATAAGCATCTCATGTCACTGTGCCAGAGTTAAATAACGACTTCGACCGAATAATTTGCTGGTTTCGAGATTGAGTTAGCACGAACTGTAACTACAATTTTCGCATTAACATGGACGCCCATGTAATAACTGGATGCTGTGTCTGAGAAAGTTCACGACCGTAATCGATAAATTTCTAATGGTCGGCGGAGACCTATGTCTGCCGACTTCCCATTAATTCTGCAACGGACGGATGAGTAGTGTCCCGTTTTAATTGCACCTTAAATAATCTCATCTCCCGCTCTCGTATCCTTGACATCCCGCCGAACGGCGACCAGCGCCGCGCCAGATTACATTCGGTATGATAAAATCAAGGTGCATCTTCGCTTAAGTGCAAACACGGCGGAACGTGCCGGGATCGTCCTTCGACCGCTTAAATGTCGGTCGTTCTGGAGTCTCGCATTAAACGATTTACTGGCGCGGCCATATGTGTATGCGCCACGACGAAAGCGTCGTTGTTGGGTCCGGGGCACTTTACGCTCTTCGCAGTGTGCTCGGTGTGGCAGCGTCATCCTCCCTTTAACGACAGAGTGAAAAATGGTTGCTTTCAGCGCGTTTGCACCTCGAATTCCTTTAGCTGTGCTTCCGCGAGGTCTCCGTGGCTAAGTCGTAAGTTCCTAGCGATCCCCTCTGATCAAATAATCTTGTCATACCAGCCCGTAAAAGAAAATTTTCTATTTCTTACATAAAACGAGGTCGGTTTTGAAGGATTTATATATTAAAGTTATTGTGAAAATGATTACATTATAGAGAAATACAAAGGATCTTAAATTATTCTTGTTTATCGGACGGAAAATTCAGCGTTATTCTATTTTACCCCAATAAATAATTTTACGTAGTAAATATATTTTCTAATAGTGTTGAGATATAACGCGTTTATATTTTATTATTTTAATTATATTTTGCATTATATATTTTTTATATTTTTTTATTTTACATTTTGTACAACGAGTACTTAAATGTTCTCGAAAACACATAAATATAATAAATTAAATAAAATTCAAATTTACTTTTCTCAATTGCAATAATACTTGTTAGTTCTATTATTATTTTATCGTTAGTATCTATTAATTTCAGGGGAACTGAATAAAAAACTCTCGCGCGTATGCAAAATGTCATATCCTTGTTAAGCTCGCAGCCTTATATACCTAATAACTCCTCCCGTTATTTTTCTTACCCAGTGGCGTTACTTTTTTATAGTTTTCGTCGCGTAATGTCGCAAGTCCCCGTTCTCTAACATAACGTGAAAAACAGCGATGTTCGCGTGCGACGCGTTTATGCCCCGAATTCCGTGAGATATCCGCGTTCTTCGCGAGCAACCCCGTTTCCAGTTTCCAGCTGACGGCGCCGGAACTCACGTTCCCGCCATTGTTGCAGGGCATATAGAATCGCAGGCATCCCCATCGACGCGGAAGTTCCCCGTATTTATTTTTATTTCGAGATCGCGCACACCTGACTCGATATTTTATAGTCTCGACGTTATTTTTACGGTGGTTTCCAGGATGTCGCGGTTAACTCTTAACACGAGTGCAACGTGCAAATTGCGCGATTCCGTCAACGACGCAAAGAAGTTAACGTGCACGAGTGTAGAGTTTCGCCACAGTATCCTACGTGAAATAATAAATATCTCTTATCGTGAAAGTAGTACATGTGTATGCAAATGCACTTAGCGACACACATTCACGTATTTTTTGAAAACTTAACAATTTTTACAAAAAGTTTGTTTCTACATAATTACGGATGTAGGAATGAAGTTTGGAAAAATTTTTCATGTTTACATTGAAAATGTAAATACAACTGACAAAAAATTAAAATACATTTTCGTTAAATTTAAATTTAAAATAATAATATTTTTTCGTGCGATGCCGAAATTCTAACTTATTTCTATTTTTTTACTAACAATGCTTTTTATTTGCTTTTTGTAACTAGGTTGCTGGTAACAAGGCAAATTCTGTTGTATCTACCATTAAATAATATTACTAACTTTTATAATATTGTTTACAGCAATAGAGAAGGAAATCTCTGCACCAAATTGTAAAGTAATATGCAGATCAAAACGTTGCATCCGCGTGTAAATATCGGTCACGAGTAACGTAGCTATGACGTCACTGTAATTTTGCACACAAACGTGCTTTATATATTCGTTATTGCACACGTCATGAGCGGCAAAAATCAGATTTTTCACGACGAGCGAGTAACTTCATATCTCCGCAAGGATTTATACGGCTTGGTATTCATTCATTCTCACCCATTTGCTTTCAGTCATTTAAGCGCACAAAATTTAAAGCTCCGCATATTTCAACAGCAAATTTTTACCGTTTTCAAACAGGATACGAGTTAAAGTGCGCTCCTCCCCTGTTTTGATAGAACGAATCGTTCGCTGGCAATGATAAAACCGTTCCCTTGTTATTGGAATTATATGATACGCATGATATAAATGAATGTAGAGATGAAATCAGTTTATCTTTGATCATTAAAATAAAAGCAAGATTTATATGTATAATACAAACATCATTAACGTTTTCAAAGATTTTCATTATTTTTTAAAGTTCGTTTATCACACATATTTAGTGTAGTAATAACAATCTTCTATAAGATAAATTATATTACAAAGAGTTTGTATTTAATGTAAATTTAATGTAATAAATTTATTGTGGCTATATTATCATACAGGAAATATTATATGAGTTTTCTCAACATTTACATAATAAATAAGCAGACCATAACTTTCCTCCATTTGTTTCCAGTACTTGAATAAATAAATCTCGGTTCCACAAAAATAACTATGCATAAAGATGTTTAACATTATCATAATTATTAAAATTATCGTCTAATAACTAAAAATAGAATTAAAAAATGCGCACTCAAGTTATGACTTTATTATATAATTACTTTGTATATTTTTAGTGATAATATTTAACATGAATTTGTTACTATGTTAATAATTAAAATTAAAAAATCTAAGAAATGCAAAGTTTTTATTATTTTCATACAATGCCGATAGCAACACAGCATTTTTTAGAAGTTGTAACTATGAACTTGTAGAACAGTTATCTTAAAGGCTTAAAAACTTAAAAATAGTTTTCATCATAATGAAATTCAGTCTGAAAAGACGTGGCAGTCATTACAGTGAACCCGTAAGAGAGGATTAACTTTTGTGGATTAACTTTAAGAACATTTATACTCAGTTTAAAAACATCACTCGAAACTAAAGCAGTAATTATTATATATCTTCTTAGAGAGACATCTTAGAGATTTTAAATAATGTAGCTAAAAATCTAATTTGTAACTAAATCTCGAATTGAATAAAACATTAAATAAAATCCAAACTGAATTAAACACACAGAAGATACTTACTTAATTGTTACTTATTTTTATTCCTAAAACTTGATCGGCGAAATTTTTTTTTGCAATATAGTAAACATTGATGTTTAAACATCGGTATTAAACATCGACGTTAACATTTTTGTTAAGCAGAGCCAAAATTAGCTGCAAAAATTGTAGAAACACACTGTGTATTCGGAGAGAAATTCGTTCAGTCATGGCCATCAATTTCCAAGCACTTGAGCATGCAAATTTAGCCCGTCATGTATTTCCGTATAGTGTTTCGATCGCATTCGAATGCAAGGAGATGTAAAGAACGTGCCTTTATTGCGGTACAAACTGATTCGTTTTAGTGTAATCTGGTTATTTCACGTTACGGGAAGGAGGTGAGAAATGCGCGCGGCACAAAAGACGGCAAGAGTAATAAACCATACATCTAACACGTTGCATTACCATTGCACAAAGGTCTATTAAGCTTTTTTATGCGTCGGTTAAAGGAAGGGCTGAATCAAGATGTGATTTGCAGATTCGATTATTTACGTAACATCAACGGGAATAGAATACAACTTCATTATGCGTTTCACTGTTTGATGTAAAACGAGATTTTTACATTATTCAGGATAATTTAAGCAGTAAATTCATTCGAGTCGTTTACTTCTTTTCATATAACAAAAGCAAATAGAATTTCAAACGGTACTTTCCGTATTACTATCATCAATATTGTTCCCTCATAAAAGTGTACTAAATTGTTTTATAATTTTCCTACGTATTATGGGTTATTATTAAAATTAGCATAGAGTAGCATAACAACTGCTGCTGTTTAAAATAAAAGGTGAAGAGTCTACAAAAAATTTTATTTTGGAATGATTAATTCGCCTAATCATTCGCCTAATCATTAGTTCCATCAATATCGCAATCATTCTCCTATTAACATACGGAGCGATCGCGAAGAGATCGCTGAGAGACGTTGATCGAAACGAGAACTGCGGCAGGAATATCGCAATTTCGGCAGAGCACGTGCGTGCTACTACTCAGAACGATCAGAAAAGAGAGGGGCACGAGCGCGTGGGGTGCTTCTGGAGGGTTTTGTCGAGGGGTGCTGGCGTGACCGCGGGTAATTTCGAGCGACGTCTCCCCTCCGACGCCCACCCGCCCGGATCGTGGGTGGCCCCAGAGCCCTGGCTGTCTCACCGGCTGGAACAGCACGGCAAGATCGCTAGGGCAAGGTCTATGTTAATAACGCGGATCACTTCATCGCATGCATGCTTATTATTTAGCTGTGCCGGCCCGGTTTTAATTCGTGCTGGTTACACACGCCCGTAACACACCGCCGGCGAGAGTGCCGCCAACATGAATATTAATACCCGCGGCACGGAATGGTCACTTTTCTTCTGGAAATAGTTGCTCCCGACCGTGGGAGCAACGCCGGAAGAACGCCCGTCCTTGACAAGGCATTTGATTGTCTCCTGCTTGTCGACTAACCTTGGCTCTTGGCCCTCAAAAGCACGCCACACGCCCGATTCGATCCATTGATGCCACTGAACGTTCCCATTCTGGGATATGATTGCGCGTTTCGCATTTTTCAATCGGGTTTGTACATATAGAGAGGATTGACATCTATTACCAAAAGTTGAAAATAGTAGTTTGCGGAAATAACAAAACTCCATTGTTTTTTTAGAGAGAATTGACAATTTCATCGTATATTTTTAAATGAACGATAGTTTTACCTTTCCTTACGTTCCAATGCGATCGAAATACTGTATAGAAATATATAACAAGCTAAATTTGCATGTTCAAGTGCCTAGAAATGAATGGCCGTGACTGAATGAATTTCTCTACGAATATACGATGTGTTTCAAACTTCTTACAGTCATGTGAGCGTATAATTATAAAATTTCATTTTCCCTAAAAAATGTATTAAAATATTAGTAGTTGTTATACCGCAAAAAAATAATATAGAGGTTTAAGTTTTAAGAATAGATATGATGAACAAAATGTTCTGTGTCTAACTTTGATTGATTTTTATTTTGACAATGTCTTACTTCGAAGCTGATGCAAGTAAAGGAATCATTATGTGTCTTCAATTAATTGCTGTGTAGATTACTCGGTAATTGCGGTACTTTTACCTAATTTATCACTTGAGTCATTATCAACATGTCTTTTCTCGTTAGCAAGACCTTTCCTTTATTATAACTAAAGTTCTTAGGTCACTTTATATAAGTCATAAATTACTTAGACAGCAAAATTGCTAACTAACAACTTTCCTCTGACCTGCCTGACGCACGTGACTTGCAAGCTACATATGTTGATATTGAAAAATAGACGATTGCGTGATTGTTTAGATCTACACGAAGATTTCCGTTGCTTCAACTTTATTAACGTTTGTTGCGAAGCAGCTTGTATCGATTAAACTTTCTATTCCTGATGATTCATTGTATATTTTTCAGCGTTATTGTTACGTGCTACAACAAAGCTGCTCGCAACACAGCTTTTACTTATACTTTATTTTATCCGCTACTTTTGAAATTCACGAAAGAAGCGAATATATATATTTACTTAGTTATTTATATAAAATTCTAACGTTAACATGAAAAAGTATTATATATTTATATAATTATATCTTAAATAGACGATCTTGCCTGATTATACAGCATAAATTTTTTATATGTTTATGTGATTATATCTTAAGTAAGTTATATTGCTTAAAAGCATTCGTTGAAATAAATATAGTTTTCAAAATCTTATGTTTTAAACTGTATTGCAAGCTTTCAAGCAACGTGAATTATTTGTGACATAATGCTTAATACTCTTTCCTAACGTTCTACTTTGGCTTAAAAATAAGAAAAGATTTAGAAGTATCACGGAAACATCCGTTATAAATTAAATACATTTCAAACAACTTTCTACTAAAAAATTGATGTAAAATATTCAATATAAGATAAATTCATAAAATATGTATCAAGTAAGATACTTATAAAATACATTTGTAAGAAGCAAGATTTTATTTTTAAGAAGCTAGCAGACAACAGAGAAATTTAATTAATTTTAGTAACTTTATTATATATGGTGGGGCTGCGAATATTCCCCGCTTTACACTTAGATGAATAAAATATGGAGAAACGCAAAGTTTTCGTGCCACACATTGTAGAGTAATTTTATCAGAAAATATTAAATTCACGAGCACATAATGTTTCTGCTTTCCTTCTGCGCGCGCGGCACGGAAATAAATCACTAACTCGTTGAAGTACGTGCATGTAAGTAACGGCGCAGGATGAGTGCCGTGAAATTCGACGGAGCGTACGTTTCGACGACTCATGGTAGCTCGCCTATGAGGAACGCACACACAACGCAAGGAAGACCATTCACAAGATTAAGAGCGCGGCTGTGCGATTTTCCTGCACGGGCATTTCTCATAGTGCGAGCATCCAGCTATAAAGCTTTCGGAGTGAATTAGATTTCTAAGAGCGATTCTTCCCGTTGATTTTCCCGAAAGCTAGTATTTTAGGGACGTGCAGTTATATAAACGTAATGGAATATTCATGCGGACGATGTTTTGGATTATCTCAAGAAATATCCGCGATTGAATGGTCAACAGGATTTACAGTTTACTTAGAGATTTGTTGGACTCGAATCCAAATTTTCGATGAATTATAAGGGTCCGTTGCGAACAAAGATTTTGTATTTGTGTCCGATCGAACGTCGTCGATAATAAAATTACTTAACTCATTTGTATAAATACAATTGTAATTTGAATTAGAAAATCGTCTGTTCGTTTCACGCATTCAAGGGAGAAGAAAATCCTTGTGTCATGCAAATGCAATTAAAATATAAAACAGTAATACGATCAAAATTGCATCTTAAAGTGACGTTGATTATACGTAAGCGTCAAAGCGACCTTAATTAGTAGCATTCAAATGGTGTTTCAGGTCGTATATATTAATATCAAAATGGCTCGCGTGACAGCTTCGATTAGTTACCCTTACTTGTCATCAAAGTCCCATTAATCTCACCGCTTATGATGAAATAAGCTCACCAAGTAAACTTTCGAAATGAGAACTGGAAGAGAAAGAGAATCGAGTAAACTTTTGATCAAGTTCAAGATCTTCTTTCGCGCATAATGCGCTTTCGGAAAAAAGGAAGAACTGAAAACACAAATGAATTATTACATCTTCCAAATTCACCGTCTGTTCATTTAATAGTCTGAATTAAACGTTTATTTAAAAGTTTATTTAGTAGTTCATTTAAACTGAATAATTGTACGTGACGTTAGATAAACGATACATATTTATTTTTTTAATTGCGTTGTGGAAATTGGGATGTCGCACATTTTCGTAATTAGATTTTTATTTGGTATGCAAGTCTTTTACTTTAGGATCGCCCTACGGGTAATTTCATTTAAGTCAGCTGACTTTACCCATAGTTTAATTTATTCTTTCCCTAGTTCTCCCTCTGTAAAAGAACAAAGAACGAGTTGAATCAAAGTTAAAGTAAAACGTTCGAGAGAAACTGCTTCCCTCATAGAACTCTCATAGTTTCAATCTTCTTCGCAGTGGTACAGGTCGACGTTTCGGGCGACGCGCAAATAACGTCATCCGCCACTCGCCTTTCACGCACGGCGTCGAGATAAATCGCAGGCTCGTTGAACGGGGTGCTCGGACGTAAGTAACAAACCGGCGTAAAATTCGTCAACGACTCTCACGGAAAGCTCACCGCGTTCACCGCAAACCGGCGCGAGAGAAAGCCGCTCGTGGAAGAAAGGGGCTCGCAGCGTCTCGCCATAAATCACCGGGTTGGGTGGCGACCCGACGACGACAACGACGACGACGATGATGACGAAGCCCTCGACGTCGCGCGCACAAGCTGTGCAACGCCATCGAGCCCGTCGCGTCCGCCTCTTTCGCCCCATTTCGTTCGTTTTCGCCCGCAACTATCCCCCGCGGCATCTTTCGCTCTATAATGACGGAGATACGTCCTTCCGTGTCGCACGTACCCGTCATAATTTTCAACCTCTCTCTCGTCCTACGACCTCCATGACTCCCAACCGCCTCGCCTCGCCGTCTCGTTCTCTCGCGCTGTCAAGGCGGTAATAGTTTTCCCGACGTGTACTCTTTAGCCCCTTCCAACTTTGAGGAGAAATATTAAAAACGAAAAGAGGAGATCACACAATATGCAGAATTAAATAATAAAGTGATAAAGAATATTCAAATCTTATGCCGTCATATTATCTATAATATATTCCGCAAATTTTTATTTAGTCTTCGCCTCCCTCTTGGTATTAATAATGCAAGTGCGGAAGAAGAGAGATAAATAATATTTTTTTCTTATAATATATTTAACAGAATTCACACATTGCGGTATATTTTAGCCATTGCCAAGCGGCTACCACAGGCTTGAGGAATAAACCGAGAAAGCTTTTTACGCGTAGCTTCGTTCCTTTTCTCAGGGTTCATTTCGGCGACCGCATTGCGCTCCGAATAGAAGTTCTCGCATTCCCCTCGAGTTGAAGCGCTTCTGGAGCGTCGAGGAAAAGGAAAAAAAAAGGAAAAAAAAGACCGGCTACGCGCAAAGCATCGTCGGTCGGTGCACGCGCTCGTTCGCTCGCGCGCAGACACGTGTATGCACGCGGCAAGGCATTGTCGCGTGTATCGTATCGCGCGATGGAGCGTAACGCGACCGCCGTGCAATAGCCCGCTCGAGCATGAAACCCGTGGACGTCACGCGTCACCCCCCTAGTCGCTTTTAAACGTGGGGTCCGTAGGTCGCGCGATATAAACAAATATTGCTAAAATTGATCGCTCTCCACGATCGCCCCACGGAGCGATCCCGCCGTTCGCGTCGCGTTGCGTCGCAGCCACGGATCGGCATTGCTCTATCGGCGTCTGCGGGCGCGTACATGAGCCCGCGTTATATGCGAGGTATCGATGAATTCCGGCTATGGACGCAATTCCTGAGGCCGGGAGCGAATTTGAGACTAACCGGAATTTCGGGGCGCCGGGTAATTGGCTACGTAGAATTTTCTGATTGACCAAGTGAGACGGAGTTACATGCGTGCTGCCGGGATATGCATTCAAATCTTGTGCCCCCGGGGGTAATGGGCGGTTTCGCGCGGCGGTTACGCGAATGCCAGCTGCACGAATTGCAGTCCGCGATCTGCGCGCGTGTTTACTGCAATTGAAAGCGGCGGTTGGATGGCGAAATCAATGTTAATTCTATCTTGACTCCGTAGGCGACACGACGAAATAATGTACTAGATACTGGACTAGATTCTAATATATAGGGTGATACATTTTGTGACAATAAATAATTACTAGTATAAATAAGAAGCGCAGACATATATAATCATGATATAAATTACACCCGCGATAAAAGCTATGTGATCGCAGATGTGACAAATTTGTAGCTTTGGGGTATCATTAAATTTTTCTATTCTCTAATTTAACTGTACATTACAGCTACACAGAAGATAATTTATAACTTTTAAGAGAAGAAGCTACGTGTGACGGAAAACAATTTGGAATGTGCAATATTCTCTCGGCAGACGCTCTGTTGATCTATCGAATATGATGAGACTATATTAATCGTTCAAGTGCACTAAAGCCAGCCGTATGAATCCCTTAATTTTCTGCTAACTGACGTAATTGTCCTTAGCGATAACAAGCGTAATTTTGACGTGAGTCAAATGAACGTATTCACCCGGTTAGGACACCTAGTCTCGACTACCTTGCAACCCTCAGATCCTTATTGTTCCGTCGCTACGTTAAGGCAAAGACTGACGAAGGGGATACGTAACGACCCCTCAAGCCTCGCGTTTTGCTCCTAATTTGTTAGACCCTCGTCGGATATATTAATCAGTCTTATTTTTCTAACTCTTCCTAATGTTTTGCAACTGGTACTTTACAAAATTAATTCTAATAATATCGATGATTACTTATTATTCCATGTATACTTTATTTCTTTGGAAGATTCTCTAGTTGCACAATATTGTCCTGTTATATATTGATTGTTTTGAGTAAGAAAGGATTTATATGTCAACTTTAATATCTTATAATAAACAATTAAACAAATTAAGAGACGATTAAAATTTATATTTTATAGCAGTATTTTCTAGGTGAAGGATTGGCCTATGACGAAGTGTCACGGTTAAATCCCTTATTTATTTATGTCACCACTGTGCGATCCTTATAAAATGCATACTCCACACTCACCCTCCTTACTTTCCGCTCAATGCGCCATCGAAGACTCGTGCTATAGCATGCAAACTAAAAGCCCTTGCCTCGGTCGGATGGAATGCGAACGTATATTTCGCATTTGCACTCAGATAGTAAACGACGGGTATCCGTCACTTTGGTGCAGTGGATTTCTAGAACTGCGATTAAACCTTCTTGAGATTCTCAAATGTAATATGAACGTTTAACAATCGTACTTTAAGTCGTCTAACAAATTACTATTACACTTAAAACATATTAAGCATTAAAAGATCTTATTTGTTCTTATTTATTCAAACTTACTATTCGAACTAAAATTGCTCAACGAGTTCGAATACTATCATTTTCACTTATCGAATTAATCGGAATATTTATATATATAAAGCGGATTTTTATAACGGTGTTTCACGAAATCATGTACAAATGCCTGATACCTGATAGTTTTATCGAGCATAGAAAGAAAAAGAAATGCACGAATGCGTGTACTACTGCAGTGCAATGCAGGTGTACATTAGTCAAGTTCACGAAGTCGAATGGAATGCATCCTGAAAAATAAAACCCTCTGCAAATGTGGCGCAATGCAGCAGGATTTCACATTACATTGATGAATACTAAATAGAAAAAGTTAGAGTTACGGATTAAATGAATGAGTATTTAATATTATACCGTGAAAAAGAGTAATTTGAGTTCGCATAGCTTGCTAATAGAATCTCGAAAAGTAGCAATAACGAAATATGTGTATGACAAATCAATGACGAGCATCAATTCGTCATTGATCGACTCATTATTACACTATGTGAACATGCGTAACTGAAAACTTATTGTTATTGTTATCTAATTATTATTTATTTATTAATATAATTTTTCATCACTGTATGTGTAATTGAAAACGTTACATTTGTAATATATCATATATAATGTAATCCTGGCATTTATCCAAGGATGCAATCCTTCTTTTTTATAACTGACATTTAATTCTGACGATTTACGATGTCTGCTGCTTCCGTCATTGCTGTAAATATAAACTTTTGCAGACTTGAGTTATATATATATGTTACAGTGTAGTTAACTAAGGAGCTGCAGCCCCTTACTTAAGAAACTTTCTTGTACAAAATGAAAAAAAACTGCATCGATTAACGCATTAAAAACACGGAGACTCATTTATTTCATTTTGAGAAACAAAAACGTTTATGAAAGTACTTAATGTAAAACTCAGCTAACTTTATGATATTTTACTCGAGGGCTATAAAATGAAAAATTGCAGAGCGAAAAATCTAGAATGTTAACATTATACCTGCTAAGGTTTATTACCAACCCACACTATCACTCTGCTCGATGGCTGGTATTTTCTTTAGAGAAATTGTTAAAAATTGCGAGTGTAAAAACACCTCTTTTTTTAGAAGGTAAAGTGGCGTTGGCGTAGTCGAGCTATTAACTTGTAATTGCAGTCTTGATGAATTCATTCTATCTGCTCTTTAAACTATGTTCATCTCCGACTATCGGGTTGCATGGACGAGTTTAGATGCACGAATTACATATAATTGCGGTGTATGGAAACGTAACTAAATGCATACTCAACTCATGTTTCGCCTGACATTTCGATTACCTGATAAGCGTCCCTAAAATGTGACATACGAGAGCTCGACGCGCGAAACTACTTGTCACATTTTCCTCTACCTAAAATCGACTCCGCCGTTTCTAAATGCAAATCAACGGTATGGCAAGAATTTCGTAATAGGGAACAAGAATGTTGAACAATATTCGCGCGTCGGTCAGTTAGCCGAGTAATACTGAACTATATCCTAATTAATCGACTTGGCACATATTTGAGTGCAAAGCTATGTGTATTACATTCATAACGCACGCGTACAATGGATAGCGAATACAAGTTTTTATAATACAAGATCCAAATTGTACCCGAGCTATTCGAAAATCGATTCGATTTTTTTCATTGATTTTGAAAGGAGATGCTATCAGAAAACCGATAATATATATATATATATATATATATATATATATATATATATATATAAAGATGGGTTTTAGGGATTCTAGTAAAGTAAAAAATTAAGATACCGTTGCTTATTATTATTAAGAATATGATTAAAGAGTAATTGACAATTTTTCTTATGTCTTATATACTTTGCTTTATTTATGTGTACTCCTTCATTTAAACTTGTTGAATGTTTTTAATGAAGATGAACGAGCAGTTATTCAACGTTGTATGACTGCTTCGATTGGAAGCGTCATTTTTAGAGACTGCAATTTCTCAGCTTTTCTCTTTGCCTTCTCGCTCGTTAGATAAGTTAAAACAACTTCGAATCGGATAATGAAAAGTAAGAAACTCTAAAATAATTATCGAATAATTTGATTTACAAATATGAAAAAACGAATTTTGTTTAAACTAGAAATGCATAAGTAACAGAATATTAATCATATATTACTTATAATACTTAATACTTATATTACTTAATACTTAATACTTATATTACTTATTACTTATAACATATTTTAAAGCACGCACAAAATAATTATATTTTCAAAAAACAAATATTCTCAAAGTTTCATGAAACTAATTTAATGTTCAACATTTCATAAATTTGTTTTTTTTGGGAGGTATGTATATTTTCTTTTTATGCTTATTTGAATTTTGTTACATATAATATATTAAATTTATATAAATTGCATCAACCAAACTATCGATTGCGAAAATAAATTTTATCTATTATTATTATTTTGCATTATTAATTTATGGCGATGCATCAAGGACGATGTGAAGCGCATATCAAAACGAGATTACTATGATGTATCTATAGTAATAATTAAATCGTTGCAAATAAATTAAATGAACTATTAATCATCTATATTTATACAAGGTGTCCTAGATCTATTGCAATATGCGGTATGTGTGAAATAAATTTAGAATGTCTCCTGTTATGTAATGAGCAATTATAATAGTTGTTTAACGATTATAATCAGTTGTTTCACGATTATAATTAGAAGCGGTTTTCTAATTAACTCGCAAATGAGTGATTAATCTCGAATAATACCAGGAAGAAAGTGACAACGAATCTTCTGTTAAATACATTAATTATTATTTTTCTCTTTTTGTCTCTCGATTTAAATTTTGTAATTAATACATACCACTTTAAAAACAAAATGTAAAATAGATTATCGGGATTCCTGCAAACTCTTCTACTTTAAGAGAGAAAACGAACGTGTTACGATCGAAGAATATTTATAATTTGAGATAAATCGTAGAATTGTTAATGCACAAATCGCTAGAGTACAAATCTCTGAAGTACTTTTTCAAATCACCGAAGATTTGTGAATTGCCGGCACAGCGGATAATATATCTTGCACATTCATCCGCGACGCATCCCTGACATTTCCTGTTGCGTTCCACGTTCTCGTTCCAATGCAAAGTTTACGACGGCTCTTTGAAACGTTGGCGTTACCAAAGCGACAGTAGTTCCTACATTTATCCGTATGACGTCCGAACTTTCCCTCCTTCTCTTCCTGTCTCTCTCCCTCTCTCTCTTTCTCTCTATAGAAGTATTTTATCGACGATACTCTCATCCATGGTTGCATCCACCTTCGCGGACACGCGAGCTTTCACGCTTGTCCTTTATGTTTGTGATCCATCCCTGCCTACATTAATTACCCACACTACTCTACCCTAAAAAGAATCCGCTCGTACGCGACACGTTCGTTATTGTCCTTTTTCCAGTCGGACTATACTGGCGCATGGCGTCCGGAGTAAGATTAACGCCTCTCGAGATTGCACTTTTTCCCGCTCGCCCACGGTCCACTCTTCCCGGGATTACGCTCCCCGTAAAAGGACTTTTTTTCGCGGTTATTACTAGTCATTAGTGTTGGCGAAATAACTAACTGCCCGTGGCATAATTTCCCCCGCGGTTGTTATAGGATTAAATTAACGTGGCCTTACTTCTACGCACGCTGCGCGTTCGGTGTTTAGTTGTAATGCGATTACGTAGGGTTCACATGAGATCTGCTTCGTTTCTTCTTTCAGCAATAATGTTGTTATCCGGATAGAAAATATTGCAGTTTTTATTTAAGGTCCCGTCATGTAGGACACACTCGTCGTTAGCAAAAACTCATTCCAATTACTGAGAAAGAATAGTACCGCTATTTATAAAGCTCTTCGTATATACTACCGCATATCTTTTGTAACCAACGTTTTTAATTATTATTATAGATTTTACTTTTATACAATAAATGGAGAATATTTTTTATCAATCTTGATATTTTATACATTTTATACATACAAATTATTTTTTTGTTTGCATTTGCAAACATGGAACTCGTCAAATAGTTGAATAATAAATCGTCAATTTGCAGTAATCGTGATCTAATAAATCTCAGAGCATTATAAATGAATAACGATGAAATGTGCGCTTATAACTTCCTTCGCTGAATCATATCGAATTACGCGAGTTTCGTTCATGCTAAATTTTGAGGCGAGCGAGCGCGCAAAAGTAATTTCCACGAGTTTATAAAACAATTATTTATCAATTTTGCATTCGCGATGATGGCGATGCAGGGTGGCTGCATAATTGAGGATGCAATGGTGTGTTAACGTTCGTTTTTTTCCCTTTTTCATTTTCTTTGCAGTTGCAACATGCGGTAGCACGAGAGTTACGGGGGTGGCCGTGGATTTGAATGCACGTTGTTTGCGACGGCAGTTAAGAGTCTTCGTAGCAGAGAGGAAGCGCGGTTTTGCAAAATTAAAGCGTTTTATTCAAATCGAATGTACTCGTACGGGGGAAACGAGAAAAACGCGTGGAAGTAGGTCGCGACGAGAATTCTTCCTACTTGGAGTATTTTTCTTCACGCCATTATGAACACAACCATTTGTCAGTCCCGTCGCCCGCGAATCATCTCTCTCCATTGATGAAGCTCCCGGAGAAAGAGTTAAGAGAAAACGAGTTACGAGAGAGGCAGGAAGTTAGGTATAATTTCTCGGGGAAGCCTGTCCATCGTCTCTGTATATGGGATTAAGTGCATCTGAGGAATTTTCGATTTAATGTACGTTACTCGGAATGTGGTCGACTCGATTATACATATTAGATAAGTCTTTTTTATAAGAAATACCATTCTCTGTAATGCAAAATCTTTCTTTTGCATTTTTGCAATGTGACATTATGCGTAATTTTATAGCTACGCATAACTTTTCTATTGTGTGAGACTTCCCTTATGCATACAAATCAATTTATTTATTTGTATTTTGTCACATTAAGAAAACGAATATTAACGAGAAAAGAAGAAGTTGCATTAAAATATTTTGTAAATGATTAAAACGACAATTCTTTCTTTGATATTAAAATTATAAATTGATTTATCATATAAATTGATTAAAACACATATAAATCGTTCTAGCAATAAATAATAAATAACTAGCTCTAATAATATGTCAAATAACTATTTTAACTTTGGTAAAATTTATATTTTTAATTAGCACAAGAGTTTGTCAGTTACCAAGGTAAGCTAACCGGAGTAAGTCGAAGTGAGTTTAATAAAAAAATTCGATTCCGCGTGCCGGACGAAGAAGTTTCTCATGATAAAAGTTTCAATTTCATTATGTTTCATAAATACGGCGGTAGAATAGTTATTACATAGTTACGGAGCTATGTCGTTAAAAACGCGAAGGCTTTTGATCTAACGTAGTTGTTGCTCACGTTTAATGGCACGACAATATTAAGTTGCACAAGGCTCTCCGAACTTTGCTTACGCGAAACAGCTGAGGGAAGGGAAAAAAGCAGCAGCCTGTAATCTCCAATGACGTTGTTAATGCTAATACGAAACTTCATCGGGTTTAACATAGAAGCGCGTTCACGTTACCGCGCTACGTGTTTGCATCTTCGCGTGAATTTAGCGCGACGATGCCGCTGGTTCGATCTTCGTATCCTCCACTATACATCTAGGAACAATGTTGACGTTGTAATAGTTGCAGTACGCTTATCTACGTTCAAATAGTGTGCCACGCGATGTGGAAACGTAGAGTATGATTTCGAAATTTGTCGTAGCCGGTCGCGATCGGACGACAAATCGATGCGATTCATGGTGAAAATGATATTATTGAGACCCTCGTTACTCACGATAGAATGGGATTTCAGTCCTTAATCTATAATTTTCAATAGCTGCATTCACGCCGCACAATGGACACTGCATTCAGACATCGTATCCCGGCCGATGAGCTCATTCATTGGAATTGATGTTTATCCACGGCTTTGGGAAACGACAAAAATAAAAGAACGAAGTAGGAAATGATAGCAAAACGCAGAAAAATTCTTTAATGCTATTAGCAATATCTAAAGGGAAAAAGAGAGAGAGAGAGAGAGAGAGAGAGAGAGAGAGAGAGAGAGAGAGCAGCATTTATCTCATTTTCATCTAAATCGATTATTTTAATAGTAAAAAGATTTCGGAGCATTAGTTTCTAAATCAAAAGCGATAGAGAAAGTCGCTAAAATTGGGAAATATAATTACAAGATTTTCATTTTCTATTCCTCTAACTTTAATTAATTCTAAGTGGACTTCATCATAATATCAAAAATCAAAAAACTGTGAAAGGAATAGTATCTACTTAATTAAAATTTTCCTAAAGTACATTTATTTTCAATTTTTACACGTATAAAGTAATCGAATTATTATAAAGTCCACAACAAATGACTGGTGCAATAATTTAATTTTTCATGTTTTTCGGAATTTTATAAAACATGTTTGCTTCGTATAAAACAATGTAAAATAGATAAGATTCATTATGCTTTCTTTTGTAAAATAAATTAGGTCGAGTTTACCCTTCACTATTTCGTATTTGACGGATTCGACGGGGCCGCATCACTATTCCATTGTGTAACCGCCATAATCGTTAAACTAAATGATACGATTGGAAATGACGCTCCAGTCAGCCGGTATAAGTGAGTGCCAAGAATTCTTCTTCACCGATGATCTACCATTTACTACCGTTTCCTGTGCTGGATTCATTCATATCGACGAAACGAGTCTTTATACATGCTGACGTTGATGGAAAAGCTCTCCTGGTTCGTCAGACCGTTCCGATTTTTGAGACTGATTTATATTAGACATAGAGATTTCAATTCTGTGCTTTATGCGATATAAATCAGAAGCTGCATTCTAGCCGCGAGAGTTGCAGGCTTTATCTGGTACACAAAATATCGCTTTGAAATTGATATCGGAAAACATAATTTATAGCAGTGCGATATAACTTGCGATGCTTTGCGAATTCTCATTTTACATTCCTCTAAAAAACTTGTCCATTTTTGGAATGCTTTCTGTGTACATTTCTTCACTTGGTTTACGGTCTGCATAAAGAATCGCAACATGCCCGTGTCTTAGCGTTATGTTTACGGAGATTGCTTTGAGAAATGCGGAGGTGTAACAAGAATAGTTCTGCCACGTATAAAGAGAATATACCGAAATATAAATATAAACAAGGTGGAATAATAAAGCGGTAATTAAAATTACAATTATTTAAAGAAGAGAGATTGTTCAGATTTATTTTTTATATTTACAATGTTATTTTTCAACGTTGTGTTTATTTTAATTATATTATATAAATATAATAAATTATTTCTACATTATATGAAGCAAGCATTATTATAATTTGTTTGCTTGAAAAAAAAATTAATTTTCTGCGATACGTTAAATATAATTTATAAATCCTAGCTAGAAGAATCAATTACTTTATTCAATAATTTTTTCGAAAAGAAAGAGTCGTGATTTTTGAAAGTGCACATTATACCAAACATTCGTAATAAAAATTAATTTGTGAATGTGCAAATTAACGTCTTATCTTATTTTGAAGTTTGTATATAAGAAACATTTTCTTGAAAACCTCGATTTCATGTTAATAATTAACATCGATTTGATGTTAATAATAAATTGTATTATCTCATTAATAGAGAAATTTTTATGGGTCGCTTGAAGTTTTCAATTCATCGATGATTGAAAATATTACTCATTTTTTTCTTCTTTGTTTTATTTATAGAATGAGTATTTTTCTTCTTTACGTACAACGGATGTCACGGACGATTAACGCGCGCATCGCAGAAAATCGGGTCGCGTTGAAAAACGATAAAGCCATAAAACTCGGGAAACTCTTTTTTTATTAAAGAAACCGTTTCCGCGATTCCACCGCACAACTCTTTTCACGCAAACGCCATAAAATTATATTGTGTTATTGTTTGCGGTTCAAACTCGCGTCGACGACTCGTGCAATAACTCGCAGATGCGACTGCGATCATGGCCCGACCAGTCAAACAGCCGAAGTACGTAATAAACTCACTCTGATTCTGCACGACGTCGATATGAATGGATACCCGCCATACGACGCACGACAATATTTGCCATTTCATTACGTTTGCATCCTTCGTATCATGCATGTTTAGGAAACAAAATGAATAATAAGAGACCTTGTACGTGCCCGAGATTATAATTAGGAAATGCAAAACTTTACTATATAACTTTCGCTCGATGCTTGATACAAAGAGAACATGTATCTTCCAGTATCTTTTTAAGAAAATTTTTAGAGAGATTTATAGATTATATTAAGTAAATAAGGCCCTGCGCACAATGGAGGAATATTAGGAATAGGAATTAGAGTTTTAGAATCAGTTTCCTCAATGAACACTATAGATAAATAATAAGTTATGTTGCGTGTGTGTTTCGTATAACACATTTATGTCTTACATCTTATTAATATCCATTGTGTGTTACGTTCAATATTCATTGAGGAAACTGATTCTAAAATTTTAATTCCTATTCCTAATATCTAATATTCCTCCATTGTGCGCAGGGCCTAAGAGTTATATAGTAAGTTTTATATATAGTAAGAAAATTAGCTCGTAAGAGGGATTGAGGATATTGAATGCTTTTAGTTGTAATTTAAATGTCCACTACGGATTGAGATTGTTCAGTAATTATACAAACCAGTGAGAGAAGAGAGATATATTTATATGTCCTTGTAAAAAATGGTAAAAATTTAATATAATATAGTCTAACAATATATATCGAAGAGAGGATTACTTTCACACACACCCACACGTCTTAAATAGTTCAGAATCGATCTTTCTTGCATAAAATTGTTTTAATTTGCAAACATATGTCGGAAATCCTTCAATGTCACATTCATATCGCGCGACATTCAACGATCGATATTGCGCGAATATTCAAATGCATTTTCGCAATGACGATTTTTATTTGAAGCCCGACGTATCTTTGGTTTATAAAGATGGAAGGTCAGTATTGACCTCCGTGGCGTTCTACAGCAAAGTTACGTCGATAAGCTTCGTCCAGGGCGCAGCGCGACCATAAACGAGAGCCCATGTCATCTTTGACGAATAACCGATCCGCGGAAGATGGATGTAAACGTGAACGCGGACACGCGTAAAACATGGACGGACTAAACGGCCGCAACACCTCGAGAAAAAGTTGATCGCTCGCTCGACCCGATACAACGCAATCACAGAGTTGCATCTTCGCGAATGAGAAAGCGTCTTGGTTCCCATATGCATTAGTGTTCCCGTAACGCAGTGTCGGGAATACCGTCGAGCAAGGAAAAGTATCATTTTAAACAAAATAGAGTTTTTGCAATACCGTCTTTTAGATACGGTAAACGCTAAAATCACGTTATTGGGTACTGCGCATGCACAGTTTTGTCTTTCGACCCAATAACGTGATTTTAGCGTTCACCGTATCTAAAAGACGGTATTGCAAAAACTCTCTATTGAGTACCTAAGATAGACGTTTTATACTTCCCCGCGGGAGCATATATTTTTTCGCTACACTGCGGGAACCGCGTTCGATCGGCTTCTTCGCTCTTCATGACAGCCAGTATGGAAATGAAGCATTTCCACGTCTCGAAAGTGTTATATCGACGTGAACGTAACGGCTTGATATATTACCTTTATCGCGATCCCTTCGATTCTAACGATATTCTGAATGCGGAAACATCGTTATCGAGGCGAGCCATAATAAACTTTAACCGTCGAGGTATAATGGAAAAAGGGACAGTCACCTTCCATTATACTCTAGTTTATTCTGTGTGTGTGTCATCAACATTTTTTTATGAGAAAGAAGAGAAGAGAATATACTTGGTATCGATTACGTTTGAAAAATTTTACCGCCTACGATTTTCCTTCGTATGATTCGTGCATGTAATAAATCAAGTGAACTGATTGTGCATACAAAATAAAATTTTATGCGGAAGCTAACGATATTTTTCTAATAGAAACAAAACGCTCACAATTGTGATAAATTTAATTTTATAGTTATTAGATTAAACTGATGCATTCAAAATGCATTCGGGGACAACAACAAATAACTTTATCGTTGTTTTGTACTACGCATATCACGCTAAGGGCTTTGCACGAAGTTTAAAGCCCAATCGTATACGCGTTACCTTGACTTTCAAGCGCTCGAGAAGTTTTCTCGCGTTCCGTATATATTCCGCGCTTCGAATTTTATATATACATTGCTTTGTATTATTACATTACGGCGACAGTCATCTGAGCAACAGAGTAACTTCGTGAGATATTAAGCCTAATCTCACGTTTCATCCGCAGCGTCAGTTACCGCGCATAAAGCTCTTCGCAGAGTTTCTGTAAGATGAGCGGTAGTTGGTCCCTTCATCCGGCCCGACTTCACCCGTGCAAGTTGGACCGAGAG
Source organism: Aphaenogaster ashmeadi (assembly GCA_003063805.1). NCBI lineage: Eukaryota > Metazoa > Arthropoda > Insecta > Hymenoptera > Formicidae > Aphaenogaster > Aphaenogaster ashmeadi. The sequence goes on along the minus strand of NJRQ01000010.1, from coordinate 444,007 downwards.
AGTTTCACTTTGACAAATTAACAATGAGCCCTGCGCCCCAAACTTGCTTCTGCCAGACTTTGCGGCTCGCAGGATGCGTTAATGTTTTCAGATTCCGTCACAGAAGAATCCGTATTAGTGAGAAGTCGTACGTATGCTTTAACATTTTGAGTTAAAACAATTTAATTTAAAAGATTTTTTACCCGACAGAATCTTAATATAAAGTAATTAAAACATCTCTTAAAATGAAAAAAAACGAGTATTCGTGTACAGGATATTTTAGAATTTTTCTATTAGAAATTACAAAGTGAAATTCTTATATATACAATAGCGCATAATTATATAACCACAAGAACGGTGTTTATTAGAAAACGCATTTTCCATGGTCATAGCCTAAAACCAAACTTCGAAGCAAACGAGTAAGCAAGAGATTCTCTGCCTGCGATGCTGCCATTTGTGGAGAGTTTTCGTGGCTCTACGGAAAGCTTAAGCTCGAATTCCGCGAACACGTGGAAACTTATGCGGATTATATTCAAATGTTATATGAAATTTTAAGCGTTGCCTGTCTTTGTACACGAGACAAACGCGTAATGGGATTATAAGTTTATATTAAAAGCTCGAGACGTGCGTTGTTGCGGAATGCAGCGCTCGGTCTTTATCGTCAAAATGTAATATCTTTCATTGCGCCCGCGTTGTATGCGATAGACACGACCGTTGAAAGGATGAGCGCAGGCACTTCAATACTTTGAACGCTCTTCGACCGCTTTCTCTCTCTCTCTCTCTCTCTCTCTCTCTTTCTCTCCGTGAATTTAATAAATCTTCTTATCCCGGTTCTCCATCTCTCCGTTTTCCGCGGCGAATATTAAGCAATAACGGATACCTAATTAACCGATGGCGGCTTTCATCCAACTTATCTCTTTCTGCGCCTTACTTATTACGATACACCGGAGGTACGCTCGACGCGTTCTCCGCTCCGACCGCGGCGATAGACCGAAGAGCGAGCTTTCGAGAAAGCCCGGGAATTAGGTCGGCGAATGAAAACAAGAATAAAGAGTTTGTCTTCCGTCCTCTGGTTACAAATACCGGTGGTCTTCTTGCGGTAATAAATAAAAATCGCAGTACGTAGCGTTTTGCTGTAGTCACAAAACGAAGAAATAGCCTCAACATATGTTTTACCTGTACCTCACAATTTTATAGAGCATACTTTTTTATATATACTCGTTTTTACACACACGGGAGAGTTATTTATATAAAAGACAAAAATATGGCGTCAATTAAACAATACAGTATGTATTTTGCACTCTTTCTTATCGTATTACTCATTGTACTTTTAACTTTTAATAATACACGTACAAACGCGCACGAATTTATTGATTCAATCGGAACAAAAGTTTTTTTCTTTGCAGCAGTACTGTATCCATCAAAATTGCAATTGTTAAACGCTCGCGGAGGTGCAATTGCTGATTTTGAGCTTTGCGATGTAGTCGGCAGAATTAAAGCACGTGCATCGCAATGGGAAAAAGCGTTCAAAGAAAATAATTTCAGTTTCGTCCGTAAAGCACTTCTAACATCGTGATCAATAGACTGCGGCTTTCGTAAATTCTGGCATGTAGCTTTGTGCCGGCCGATGAAATCATTCGAGTTTTTTTATCCCCGAGTACAACTATCGAGAAGCGTGGAATTTCTACGTGAAAGACAAACGCGCAAACTTAATGCGTGGATTTTATTAGCTACTTTAGCAGTTTACGGCGGTTGTTTCGAAATTAATTAAATCCGGTAAAGTCTTAGGATAATAAAAACTGTTTTTAATCACAAACGACTACGATCCGCGAAATGTTTGAAATTATTGATACTGAAATGTATTATTACTGTTCTCAAGACAATCACATTTTTCACTTTGTTAATTTTTAAACATAAAATATGAAATATAATAGTGATTTATGAAATAACACAATATTGCATAAAATGCGTTTCAAGAAAGATTTCTATTAAAATTTAAAAGTGATTAAAAAATAAAATTATATCTGTAAGATTATATATCTGTATATATATATATATATATATATCTATTTTTATAAATTAAAGCTTAATATAATTTATAAATTTAATTATTTGACAGTTTGATTTAAATTACTGTGAAAGGAAAATGGACAGAAAAATGAACAAGAACATATATGTGACATGCTCTCATATTTTTATTACATGCCCTATGTAATTATTTTATTTTTAAATTAATATTTGTAAAAATATTATTTATATAAATTTAATAAATATCGCACAAAGTAAAAATATTTTTTCATATACAAATAAATATTACTTTATAATCCGATTGTAATGAGATCTCACATATGTGTGTGTGGGTGTGTGTGTGTGTGTGT
>NJRQ01000010.1:419674-436696 GCA_003063805.1 Aphaenogaster ashmeadi | reverse complement strand
TTATTAGAGATGCTCAAAATGACCTCCTTCCATGTTTATGCAGACCTGAAGTAGAGGAGGAAATCTTGGCATAAATTATAATAAAAATAAAAATTTAAAACATAAAATAAAAATTATAAAAATAAAAAATAAAAATATAAAAAGAATAAAAATAAAAATATCAAAAATAAAAATATCTCAAAAACGGCTCATTTGCGGACCCATTTTTATTAAAACTTTTCGACTTGTTTTCGAGCATACTAAATCCCCTTAAAAAATATTTTACCCTTTCTTTTCAACACCCTGTATATAAAGAATTTTTAAAACTTAATTTTTTGACAAGAGAATCAAATAAATGATCACGGCATAAAATGAGACAATTGGAATGGTCTTAATAGTATACGCTGCAATTTTCGCCATATTTTTTGGCGAGAAAATCATTCTTTATCAGATATAAGATATAAGATAATTTTAATATATTTTATAAGATATAAGATATTTTTCCGCATAAATGTGCCTTTCAGATTTACGTCTGTAAAATACATGCATTGCTCGTTTTAAGTTGCGATCCTTCTTCGCAGGAATACTATCTCACATCTTGGCGACGGCGCAAGAGGAAACTATACTTAAAACGTGATAAAAAGGATCAATCGTTTCTCGATTAAACGTCCTTCCCAGATTTATGAGCTCGCAGATATACGCGTTCCGATTTTCGAGCCGCAAACTCGTTCGCAGGACCTACCTCTCATCTATCCGTTTATCATTGTATAACGACATGTCACAATTCGTTTAAAGCAGGGGTTCTCAAACTTTATTTTTCGCGTACCACTCAAATATCTACACAAACAGTCACGTACCACCAATTAAAATTAAGATGAATACTGCAGTGTAGCATGCGTATGCTACACTTAAGCAATGTTAGAACATGTGATCCCCCTTACCGCGATTATCACACTCCCCCCCCCTCGCGAAATGCTCGGTCTACGTTTATCTATGTATAGCTCGCGTACCACCTGGACGGCTTTCGCGTACCACCAGTGGTACGCGTACCATAGTTTGAGAAACCCTGGTTTAAAGTAACAAATCTGTGATTTAACGAATATTTGTGTAACTCCGGTATAATATACCCGACTTATAATATGTAGACACACACACATAAACACATAGTATACGATAACGCACAATTTTTACAGTTGCATACATCGAAGTATTCGATTTCGATAACATTTCTTCTTAAGTCTTACGTCCCGTTGGTAAATATGGTCGAGTTTCGAACAAATCGCGTACGGTTAACTAAAGTACCATCGCTTTTTATGAGCTCGCTACGTGCGACCAACCCAAGATGCCGGCTGTTTGCTACTTTCTGAGAATTCTTGAGAATTTTCGTTCAAGTCGAGACAATATTCCCGTAAAAATGTGCGCCCTACTTACAAACTGCTGTTTGCTCTTCCCGCGTCTCCTTTTCCTTCCTCTCTGATTGTCTCCCCGACCTTTCGACCGCGGACGGTCTGGACTTTCGTTTTTCCATTTGCTCCCCTTCTTCTTTTTCTCTCTTCATTCTACCTCTCAGCCAAGGGTCGGACCCTTCAACAATTCTGACAGTGTCCTAATGATGTCCACTACCGAATCTTAATCATTTGCGCACCGCGAAAAACGAGAGATCCGGAGTAATTTTAGTGCATCGTAAATTCCACGTTGCGGTTAGCTGAAAGGAGGCCCCGATATCGATCTTGAAACACGACTATTGTTATGGCGGAGCATAAGGCACAGATTGCGTATCTGCAATACATTAAATCCTGCAGCGTTCTGTAAAGACGGTGTTGCTCGAAACAACCATTTCCGGAGAGCGTGATTAAGTGTTTATTGTGGGATCAATAAAATATGCAATACCATTATTATGCGCGTAGAATAGCGTAAATTTCAGTTGTATGATAAAATCAGTTTTATGTTATTGCATTTTAACTACTGCGCCGGCGATCTCTGCCGAATTGCCGTTTGTATTTGTACAAGAATATATTAATATTTTTTTTACAATATACGAGAGGCATGAGCGGTTTCGACATTCGCAAACTATGTGTATTGTATTTACGTAATAATAATTATAATAAAAAGCGTTTGTTCCTCTGGCAGCCGTATTATTTCGTAATAAGCGCTCTTGCAAACTATTATTTAGTGCGCCGTTCGTAATGTCATAATTCAGGCTTTGTACTTTCTACACAGCTCGAATTGTAAACTTCTGAAATACATTGTTGCGAAACGAATAATTTTCATTAAGCGAAACTCCCGCGCAGTTCCAGGAAGTGCAAAATGACTGTGCAAAATATCTGACTGGAATATGAGTCGCGTCCATGAAACGTCCACCTCAGGCATAGTTTTTTCATCGGGCACTATTTACGCGGTTGGTAAATGATAAATCGCCGCGGGGCTGTTACAAACCTCTCGGCGAATGTTCGACAATCGATGTAACTTTGCGCAGCAGAATTTCGATTATTGCGGCTTTATCGAATGGAAAAATCGCGTTGCGCTTTGGTCGAGGGATTTAACGAAATGTTTCGCAACAGCCAATTTGTTTCAGCTGTTCCCATTTATTCGATATAAACGTTTCGTCCACATTTATCGTATTTTATACAACGCACATTTAGTTTAATAGTTGTACCATTATGAATTACAATACCAAAAAGCTCTTTATTTTAAATACTCTACATTTTATTATGACTACTTACGAGACACAAAATTAAATTAATTTTGAGAGAGTTTAGTTACATTAATTTAAAATTATCTACATGTAATAACTATTATCTCCTTCCTTATCCATCTTTCTGTGATTGTCTTATTTTAATTCATAATATCGTATAATTACATACATGCTTTTGTGTCTATATCACTATAATTTTTATAATAAAAAACATGTTATCTTTTAACAATTAAATACAGTTAATTTCTTTTGCTGTTTCTTGCTAAAGCGATATATTAGTAGAGACCGATTCTCCATAATAATAAATTCAGCACCATCGCCTTTTAAGATAAGTTCACGCATTTAGATGAAGGCTACATCTGTCCCTCGCGTTTCTCTCCCTAAATTTGCCCGGAGTGATAAATGGACACCTAAGTAGAATCGAGAGAAAATGTTTAGGAAACTTCTGACCCTCAAAGAACAAAGGACGCGCGTTAGAGGCGACAGCTTAAGCTAACGGCCACGTGCGAATACCTTATTAAGTCAATCATTGCCCCCGTTTGATCACGCCTGTCGCAAAAACTGCGTGTAATAATAAAAAATAATTGAAAATCTGTCAGCAAGTTACGTTTGTTTCGATTATTCTGCAAGGTAGTATTTGTTCAGAATTATCATTGATTATCGCCACAGCTGAATAAATCCGCCCGAAATATCAACAAGTTGTACACGATACCCGGAGTACACAATGCACGCGCGTTTCATACGCTATAACATTGGCTGTGAAGAAAAAAGACAATCTTTAATCCTTAATCGTAATCCTTAATAATATACTTTGATTGAAAACGTTTGAGATTGTATTGTAGTAAATAACGCGCTTATTCTATATTTCGATTGTGCAAGACTTCAATGTCACGACGCGGAGGATTGTTCTTTTCGATAAGTATTATATAGTGATATCTTCAAAAGTCAGGGTTCTCGAGGGAGGAAAAAAGTTCTCGCGCGAGCGAGCGAAATGTCGAGTAAGCATGAGAATTGACGTAGGTATTGATCTAATCAGAGACGGTTCCCGCATTCTAGGCCCCGGGTCACGGATGCGCCTTACAGGAAGAAGGAAGCCTTTGGTATTGAAATTCGGAAGGGTTCCGAGATTGCCTCTCGAAAAAGCAGCCGGAAATCGCTTTATAGGCAGACGGTGATATATAGCATCCATTTTCAAGTGTTATATTATCGGTTTATCGCGGGATTCGCCGATTGTCATTTCGCACAAGCTCGAAATTCGTATATAGGTCGTATTGCGGATTGGATTTAAAAGCTAATATCGGTTAATCGGTCAAATAAGAGGTTTTGTATCTCATATACGCGCGACGTTAAAATTTTTAAATACAAAACTGAAGAATTTCGATTTGTTGAAAGAAAAGATGCTTCAACAGCTGCGAGCAATAGATCGGAAGATTTTCATTCTATTCAAATCGGTGCTCTTTAGACGTTCGAGTAAACGTTATTGATACCCACTCATTATATTCTCCAGTTGCAATGTATCAATCCGGAGCTCTACCATTAAACTGTAATCTGAACTTGATCAATCATCCACGCTGCAGGCTGAGCCCAGGAAATGAACTTGCCAGATCGCAGATTTTGTGAGAAAGGAATGCCTCTGGGGATCGATGAGGTGTTCTCCGCCCCGATCTAAATTCCCGTTCGGCGACTGCTGATACATTAAAATGGAAGAATAAAGGAGTCCCTGAATTTAGTATATAATCTAATCGGTCTCCGATTTCGCGTTACGAATTATATTATAAAGTTGTTAATTAAGAAATAGTAAGTTATCTTCGATATTGTTCGATATATGTTCTTCTAAGGTAAAAGAAAAAAGATAAAAGAAGATCATGTCAGAGATAACTTATTTATAACTGCGAAAAGTATTTCTTATCGAAGATAATGAGTGGAATACACGTCAAAAAGAATCGGCCAGAAAGTGAGACAGGGACCGGAATCAAGAATGGATCAATCGAAGCTTGGATCGACTCGGGGCGAAATACACGTACGCCACTCACGTTTCTAAGTGTTTTAGAGAAAATCGCTTATGTTTCATAAATCACGCCGGAACGCTCAGCTCGCAGTCTGCGGCGCACAAGGGTCCTTCGAGGAAAGTTGAAGATTGTGGGGGAGCGTGAGGGTTGTGTGAATTTCGCTCGTTACGCGTTATGAAAAGCTAAATTGTTCCTTTATTTACGCTAACGTTGGTGGTACGTTTAATTAAGTTGCTTAGAGTGCAGCCGAAAATGTGACGCTATATATTTCCGCAATCGTGATAATTAAGATAGTGCCAGAAAGATCTGTTGTTAATGTAATTTCAAAGAAGACTGTAAGCCTAAATAATGACTCATATGAAGCATTGCAATTTCATCAAACATGTAGAAGAAATAAAATAGTAGAATCCTTCTTATTTGATTTTTAAAAATTTAATAATTAATGCATAATTGTAAAATCAATAAGCAAGATGTTGGTACTTATAACTTATCAATTTAAAAGTATATTAGTAATAAATAATTGTATTTCAATTAACAATTTTATATTTTTAACCGAAAGATTTGTTTCTTTTTCTTTTATACTTTCGGCTGAATAGCGCGCATAGACAGTGATGTGTCTCAAAGTTTTCTCGGCTCGCAAATCCGATATATCTGATTTATGTGTAAAGTTTCGCATCGGGCGTTTTTGCGGCTGTTGTACATTAGTCCGTTTTTACATCCCGTAAAAATCGATACTTTTGTCACCCCTTCGTCTGTCATCAAGGGCGTGGTGAGGATCGCGTTTCGAAAGCGCGGTAAGAGAGCGAATATCAAACCTGTGTTGTAACAACCTACTTTCTCGCATGAATTAAGAGTAATAGCACTGCACTATCGCCCAAACGCGTGGAGAGCGACCGTGGAGGCAATATTAAGACGTAATGATACTATAAGTTACGATACACGAGAGCGTATCGACCTATATACCGGCGCAATCGCCTAGTTAGAATACCCAAACTTCACCGGCAAGAGATAACCGGCTAAGCCCGCGAGATAAAATAATAATGTGAATTCGGGAGTTTGTGAAATGCCTAGGAGCATCTCGCGAAATGCCGTGACACACTGGCTAACGTGGCAGTTATAAACGACTAAGTGTGCATAGCCTTGGCCATACAATTAATTATACAGTCGCGAACAAAATGACTGTGACAAAGTCACGGTGATAAATTTGAATCAAAATTTAAGTGTATCTTTAGCGAGGGTCTTCTCATTTTTTCGAAGAAATTATCTTCGACGTTCTAGCAGCGAGAAAATATCTTTCCCCGTGCATCTAATTCCGTAGCATAAAATCTTCTTTCACATGCAATGTTCAACGGTCTAATTTTAATCATCAAGTGCTGAAGTATTTAGAGTACTATAAATGCATGGTAATAAGTACCGATTTTTGAAATTAGATAGTCTTATTAATTTATATTCTTATAAATACGAGTATTGATGTTTGGTGACTGTTGTAGAAATAGCTTTAAAATGTGTATAAATTCAATATTCTATTTTACTTCGGAGGAACTTTCGCTTAATGGTGCAAGATAGTCACTTTCATAATGTTTCAGCTCTCGAAAGCGGATTGCTTTTAGGCAGCGCAATTATATGGAATTTCGTCGAGAGAGTACCTAATCGCCGGAGCTACCAAAAGTTAAAGGGGTTGGTCCATCCGACGGATGGCAGTACCACAGTTAACGCGGGTCTGTCTAGCTTCCCAAAACGGTGTCTCACGGGAATCGATACGCGGTCGTAACACCCTGCGACCATCATCAAAGGCATCGCATTTTGGAGGGCAAAGGGGAAACCGCTGTAACCAGCGAGTCAGCCACGGCCGGGCCGGAGGGGACTGTCCGCCAGATACGTCCATTGTTTTCTCGTACCAGTGTTAAAAATAGCACATAACCGTCCCTATGTGAATTTCCCTATTCAGTGAGAGAACGAAACAATGTCGAGGAGAGGAAGGGAGACAAACTGGAGGGTAAAACAGAAAGTGGTAGAGGGAGAGAGAGAGAACGGCTTCTATATCTTTACCGCCGACTCGTACACCTGTTGATGGACGTTCCGCCTACAGGATCAAAGGGATTCCATTGCCGTTGCCGAAATAGGCTCCTGGGAGGACTTTCAACGATGCCCCTTCGAATAGTAAGGCGATGTGTACGCCTTCTCTCAAAGGCTGGCCGCGTTACTTGAAAATTCGAGCAACTGAGAAATCTCGTTAGCGCTCGGCGATGTGGATGCCTCGCAGAACGCTGACGAAATAACATCTCGGGATTTAAATATCAGAGAGCCTCAGCGATGTCGACACGACTCTCGGGGTGTCTGAATTTTGGATTGGATTGCTCAGGACATGTCGAGTTTCCGCTGCGACAGCGCTAAGTGGATTACAATGCGCTTTGGGGGATTAGAATTTCCAACTTAATTACAAATAAAACACGAAATGGCATTTATTCTCGTTTGCGGCTTCTCTGGATATTTCCCGTGTTAAACGAAAAAACTTCACGCAAAAAATATTATCTTTATAACGATTAAATAGCTCGAAAATATTTCACTATATGCTATAAACGTGAGAACCAAGCACGATAACTGATAAATATTTGCGCGTATATACTTGTATGAAATTTATGTAAATTGAAACTTGCATTACTTTGGATTGCATATTATCTTTCGATTTTCACACAGAATACTTTGAATATCCTTAAGCATATCTCTCTCTCTTTCTCTCTCTCTCTCTCTCTCTCCCCCCAATCCGACAATATGAAATATATCGAGAGACTTTCGCGAAATTGAAATCAAAAAGATATTACAGCGATTTTGGCAAATATCGACAATTCCAAGAGTAATAGCTAAAATCATTTGGACGCATCTTCATCTTGAAATGAGACCATCTATATTCCTCTGTTTTCTTTCTTCAGACAAAATATTGTCCCGTGGAAAGAGACATAAACCCGATAAAGCCCTTATTGAGTCTGCACGTGGACACACGCGAAACAAGTGAAGCGAGAGGCAAGACGCGAGGGAAGGTCAAGCAATCACTCGCAGTAACTGCTCAAAGACGTTTTCATTTTGACGATACAGGCGAAGAAGTTTTATAATGGGCCGGATTGAGAGAGGAAAGAGAGGAATGACAAGAATTAACGGCAGCCAGACGTTCATTGTACGATCACTTGGCGCCATGTTTCCTCTAATTGATTTCTTACTTGGCGACCGAACTTTTCGATTGGACTTCCGCTGGAATTTCGTGAGAGTACGAAGGAATTCGAACGTTACGACATTCAACTGTTCACAAATCGTGAAAGTAAATTTCTGAATATTTCATCCCTTTTACAGGTTTATCGTGCTATTACGAAACGGAACTTTGGCCAACATTTGTAATAAATTCTTTAATCACACACACTTCAATTTTTTGTAAAACACTATTTTAGATAAAACTGTAAACAATTTTGTGATATACCGTGATTATTAATGTATTCCATAGTTATCAAGCGGAATCTTTCAAAGGATACATCAAAAGTAATTATTTTCAATGAGAATTTCCTTTGTTAACGCATTAGTACAAGTTAAACCATTAATTTTGGTTTGCAATATGGCACACAACGTCAATTTTCATTATCCAGCGTCATTGTATTATGCTTCCACGCACAACTCCATTTTCAATAACTAACTGTAATTATATATAAACAACAGAGCGAATTTTGTTATACGCAAAGTCCTAAATAATTTATTTAGACGAAAAGTTTATTCATAAATGTCCGAATATATCAGATGCGTCTATAATCGAACGTTTAACGAATTAACCACGAAACGCATGATAGATTTTTCGTAAGATGTAGAGTATATTTGGGTCATTTTTGCACGATACGCAGATTCATTGAACATTCCGAAGCTATGTTATCATAAAGTTCCCGACGCGCAAACCCATAAGCCATCAGTCACGGATTAGACGAGACTGAAATCTAACACCGGCTAATACCACCCCGGCGATCTCTGACAACGTGACTGAATTTCAGTGCGATTTCCGGATCGGGTCACGCAAGTGTTACTACGTGTATCGCATGCATACGCATGCGAGTAGTTTGATAGTTTTTAGTATTTATGGAGATAGGAACAATGTTAAATCCGATGAATATAGATACTAAATCCGTGAAAAAACAGTCGTCGAAAAGTCCGTTTTATGATTTTCGGCTTTTTAGAATATAAAGTAACAAAATAATTCTTTGTGGGAAAATTTTATAAGACAGGCACATTTGACATTAATAAAATATCAGCAAAAGAGTCTCATCTAATATCTTCCCTCTCTTTATGCATCTCTCTCTCTCTCTCTGCTATTTAATAGAATTCAATAATTTTGTTAATCGTTTCTTTAAAAATGTCAATTAATTTAAATAACTCTCCGACAGATATTAAAATATATTTCCAGCGTGAAAGAAGAAGCGGAAGTTGCTCGCTGCTTCCTCCTCGAGAAATCAGTTAAAAGTTCCTCGGCAGTCTTTTCTCGGGGGATTTCTCTATATCGAACTCTACCCATACTTCAGTAATCAATCGTACTTAGCATCTCTTTCTCGACCTAAATGGAGTCGGAATTATAAGTCCGGGGTAAAATCGTACTATTCGAATTTTCCTCCAGCTTCTCTTCGCGGTTATCTTAATTTTCATTCAGCCGTCCTGCGCATTTCTATTTTGTGCAGGAAAGTGGTTTTATTAGTAATGTGATGTAAAACTGACGCCCCTCCCCCTCCCCAAAACAGAAGGCGCATAATCGTACTTTGGCTAAGAGAAATCGGCTCCTTCTATTAATTCGGGAGAATAGAAAAGAATATTAAACCGTGTGTTACGCCCTCTTCGCGTATTAAATTAAGCGCTAGTAGTAAATTATGCGCATATTCGCGGCGAATATGACATATATATAGAGGAGAATTTCGCACTTCATCAAGGGGGTTTGAACACATCTTTCACATGGGACATCATAAGTAGCGATGGCACTCGACATCAACGTCATTAACTTTCATTCCTACGTGATTAACACGTCTGAGAAGCACATACGCAAATACTTGGATGAAAATAAAGTGGCGGCCGCGTTCCGGCCATATTTCGGCTGGTGCTACGGGATTTCTGTGTCGGGACAGAGATTGATGAGAGGATATAAATACCGGCGAAGCGTATTATTGCGCGGGTGCGAGAATGCTGTCGCGGAATGGTTTTATGTGCGGAACTATTCGATCACCTTCGTAGCCGTATTCCACAATATAAATCAACGAAATGAAACCGCGGCGCGAGGTGAGGGCTGATCGATACGCGCAAATGAAGACCGTGTCAATTAAAACGAAGCAAGAAAAAGGGGACCGTGTTGCCCTGCGTTTTCGGATATTCTTCATATTTCGCTCTTCTATCACCGCGTAAAAGAGAAACGGCGACTCCGATTACACAAACGTTTCTCGAACCTCCGATTACATGCGAATGCGAAGATATGCGATTACAAAGTGTAAGAGGAATTTGAATGTGAGTTTGTGAAAAGCAACAGGAAGTGTACGGTCATAAAGAAAACGTGAAATTATGGTTGCGTAGAAACGTTAACATACGCGACGCTATTTGCTTTGCTCTCCGCGATGCGCTATTAACAATAAATTCAATGAACTAAAAAAGGATTTTTTACACAATTCACTTTACGCGCGAGTTAATATTATATACTATTATACCACGCAAAAGGACGCATATTCATATGTAATATTTAATTATTTACTAATTAATTATTAATTAAATATATAATATTAATACTAATAAAGACATTTTATATTAATGTTTAAAATAAATTGTTAATTTGATAGCTGTTCTTAATCAAAGTGACATTAAAATTATATAAAATCGCAGTGTTTTTATTCAAAGAAATTTTCCGCGAAAATTATTTAAGGAGCATGATTGCACAAACAATCATAAATATCTATATAATCTAATAAGTTTTATCCTTGAATTAATCCGTAAATTTATATCTCCTTATTCAATTTATTTGTAAAATAAATATAATTAAAATATGTATAATTAAATAAATATTTATAAAAATAAAATAAAATTATTAATAAGAATAAATGTCACAGTCTACAACTCTCTCTCTCTATTAATGTAAACTTTTAAGAAATTAAGATATTAAGAGATGATATTCGATAAACCGATGATATAAATAAAAAAAAATGATTTTTGTATTTAGAGCATCATTTTTAGCGACAATTTTCTCGGAAGGTTCATCTTTGCTCACTGTCAAACTTTCAAACTTCAGAAACTGCGTCCCACCGAGCTTACTCTCCACTTCACTCTTCTAAAATCTCGAGTTTCTGGACACGGCTGACAGAAACATTGCCGCCATTACGCGGAGGTGCGGCGCAATTCCCAAGGTGCACCATACGTGCCCGTGAATCCACGCGGGGTTCTCTTTTTCGTTCCAAAAAGTTTAAACGCGGTTAGGTGTCGTTTCTCAGGACGTGAACGACGCGAACATTCGTTTTTCCATTTCCGGCCCGTGCCTCCGCCGGACTGTATATCGTCCGTGTGGTTGAAACCGCGAGAACCAATAAGAAAGGTCCGGCAAGCGGAATTTATGGACATCGAGGAGAAGAAGCCCCCCGTTTCGCTTCGAGGAATTCCACTCGCTAAAGAGAACGATGTATTTCCGCGCGTGCATAGCAACGATGAAACTAGAACTGCGCACGTAATCTCATCGCGCTTCTTAAAATTGCTACATCGCGACAATCGCTTAAAACTGTCTGTAAAACTTTGACTAGATACCTGTTTCTTGCATTCTACATGATACGGCGCTATCGGAATTAAAGCTGTAAAAGATCACGAGGGAACTTTCCGCGTTGCGCATTCTTATCGCATTTAAGCCATGCTAGGTCAAAAGATTCTTATTTCTTCAGTTGACAATCGACATTCGGCTGTAAAAGATTAGGGTGCAGATCGAAACTAGTACAATCTGTTTTTTTAATATAAAAGTAGCGAATATTATATCTAAAATGCTGTGCCATATAAACATCTAGGCTGGCTCATGTATCCTTACTTAGATTCTTCAGGAACGAGATTCTTTATTTTAATCTTTATTTTATTTCTTTTTCTCCTATTTCTCTTCGAATCTCTACCGTTCTTCCGATTTTTCGAATATACAAAGAATAAATAATCCGTATATAATAAATGTATATCTGTTATGCATTTATGGCAAATGTTCTCGAATGGTCAGTTTCTCGATTACTCTTAACGATGTCCGTACACATAAAACTCATTGATGCGAGAATAGATATGTATCATGCAACGTGATGCTTGTAGAGCAATTATTGGCATTGCATTAATCGCAGACAAACAATTCGCGAGGCTTCAACGTGTAGCGGCATTATGCATTCTATTGCAAGATACACACGAACGGCGACCAATGGCTCGCCATAGGCTGACTCTATCTACTTAATAACCAAACTTGGATAATATCCGATTAATGGAGCAATAAATGGGTACTTCGCTACATCAGAACGACCTTCCCGGTTTTCTATTAACACCGAATGTTCTGTATCGTCAGTATTTAATCTAGAAATAAAGAATCGATCTGGTTCTAATTCTCACAGCGAGTTTAATGAATCGACAGAAGATCCGCATTAAATGAATTCGTATTAAATCTTGTGTCTCTGCTAAACTAAACTCTGAATATATTATTATTATTTTTTTTATTTATATTCAAACACACAAATATATCTTTCGCATCGTCCCGTTTTCACTGTTTCTTCATTTTTAGTAAAAAAAATTGATAATATATCAAAAATTTCGGCCAACTGAGGTTTTTATGTCCATGAGAAACGTTAGAGTTATTATAGTTGAAGCTATATTTCGCGTTTGTTCGCACCTCGTTACTGATTTCCGTAATTTTCCGATAAATCTAACCGGTCTCTCGGACCGTCCATTAAAGGCGGAAAATGGAAACGTAGACACGTACGTAGATTAAAATGCGACGGGCTCTATGTGTTTGTTCTAACAGCTGTTCTCAGAGGTCCGGTAATGGCACGGTTGAGTCCGGCGCGGTGCTTTGGTGCCGTAAAATTTTCTACCCGCGAAAACAAAAGAGTGAAATGTCGTTTTCCATCTATTAAACAACGGCGCGAACTTTACTAGCCGATAGGACGTGATATACTATGAAGATAAAATAAAATATAAGACTTTATCGCGCCGGCTCAAGGAATTTATACATCTCCGGCTTTTTATACGTTCACCTACAAGTACATTACGCTGCGAGAATTCTCGTTATTATCACGACACATAATGCTCCATTTCAAAAGGCTATCTTCACAATTCTTTCTATACGTGTTCGTTCTTTATATATACGTAAATCCTTATTTATTACTCATCATTATTTAATCTAAAAATAACAAATCGATTTCCGATTCGTTCAATCTCAGCGAAATTAACAGATTGATGTCAGCACGATAATTTTGTAAATTTTGTTAAATCTTTTAAAACGATTTTAAATATATTTGCTATATTGGAATTTAAATGTATTATTAATTTAATTTCAACTGATATATATACGTGTTAAAGATTAATGTGCTTGATAAGAATTATACAGATTATAATAAGAGTAAATGTTATTTTGTACCGATAACTCATGAAGTAAAGTACCAAAGTGGCATATTTTTTTTCTCGTAAGAAGAGAATATTACCGTGAGTAAATATCGTATTAACACGCGACGAACTTTGCACTGCTATCGCCTGTCGCCGAATTTCATTAGCAATAACGCAGCGATTCACGCTGACAAGTGTCGGTACAAGCCCTCGTTAACAATACTGCCGGATTCAACGGCGGGCGTGCGCGTGTAAGGTAACCAGTTAGCAGTACGTTATGCTAATGAGATTGGAGTTTATACGAGATTTGCTTTGTTAGCCGCCACACTCGTCCGCAGCCCGATAGTTTCGTGGGACTTCTTGGGAACTATACGCGTGCATTAATAACGATCTTCATCTCTCCTGGCAACCGTGGCGAGCTGAGTGACGCAAACGTAAGTTAACCGCGTTCTAAAGTACCGCTTAGCACGCTCCGGGGACGGGCCCGGCTACTTTAATCTTTCTTGTTTCCCTAACGCTCGGTAAGGAGCCGCGTAAAACTTTTCTTCACGGGAGCAATTTTTTCCGAGGCTAAACTTCATCGATCTAATTATGTCGGCTTTACCTCTCGCCCTTTTTTTAATACCGTCCGATCGTTATTGTTCCGTCGTTACAATTTATTATCATCAGACATAGGATGTCGATCGCCGCGAAAGAGATTGAGATGCGAGACTTCGCGAGCCTTTTTCTCACAAAAATCACGTATGCGTGCATAGGCGGAGATCCGTATTGCGGCAAACTCGAAAATTCGAAGCACGTTCTATTCGAGTTAACGATTTATTCCAGGAATGTTCCTCGCAAAAACGATCTGAATTTCTGATCAAAATCTCTGTCGTCTTAGTTGTTTGATTTAAATGTGTGCATAAGAACAATCTGTAAACGTACTATGCGTACTAATACAAAGCTATTAAATGGTCGAATTTGATCCTTTTGTAATTATAGGTATATATTTTTTTTAGCTACAAATACTAATTTTTAAAAATTCCATTTTTTCTTATAAATTATACAAAGTAGTTATAAGCTTTAAAATAAGATTTTATATTAAGATAATTTTAAGAAGTAAAAGTGATAGAAATCATAATAATTAAAAGATTGAAATTTATGATTATACTTTTTAGTCAAGGACGAGATAATTAAATAATTTTGTCCTTGACTAAAAAGTCGCGCGTGTACAATGCAATCATGTGAAGCATGAATCATGAAGCTCGATATTCGGCACGCAAAATCGTTGAATCTAGAATCTGCATATCGCAAAAAGCAGGAAAGTAGAAATGGGATAAGACAATGTCGGGCAAACTCGATTCGCGGTTCATCCACTATGAAAACGCATCCACATGCTTATGGACATCGTATAGGGATTCGAACCGAATACAAACGAAAACTGCAATATATTCCTTATGGAAATTCTTTGCAAAGAAAAAGATCAATCCGGAGTTGGCGACGGCATAATATTCCGCCAGCTTGATTTCCATCCTCTTCATGGCGACAAGACTTTTTCTCCGGACATACATGCGAAATCGAAAAGAAAGCAACGCTCAATGTTACTGAAAGATGACATAGTCATGAGAAAGATAAAAAAAGAAAGAGGAAGGCGAAGAAAAAGATAAGAACAAAGCAGATTTCTGATTTCTTTGTTTCCCGTATATAACAAGTACGATATAACGAATTCCCGTATATAACGAATATTTTTGTCGAAGCATTAATAACGATACGAGGAAGCTAATTCTTAAATGTAAAGTTAATTGTGATTTATTATCATCGCCTAAATATACTAAATGTCTTCAAGTTTTCTGCGCTATTAAGATTATCTTTAATTAAAGTATTGTTTGTATCTGTAATAATTTATTATTTGCCAAAACTCACTATAAATTTTTCCCACTATAAATATACTAAATGTCTTCGAGTTTTCTGCGCTACCAAGATTATCTTTAATTAAAATATTGCTTGTATCTATAATAATTTATTATTTGCAAAAACTCACTAGGTATAAATTTTTCCTCTCTTAAAGTATTAGTAATTGTTCACAGATGTAACAATCGTTTTTAATCGTATTATCCGTATTTTGCGCGACTTATTCACCTTTAAACTCACCCGTGCGATTTCACGAAGAGATTCCGGCGCACTAGAATATTGCAGGATTAGTAGATAAATTTATGGTTCTGTTTTTAAACTCCCGGGACACCGAGACAAAACGTTTAGTAATTACAATGGTATTTTTAAACGTAGCCCCTCTTTACGAGAAAGCGAATCCGCCGCGTACAACGCCGAACTCTCTCGCCGCAGCGGTTTGTAAATGTCTATTGCCCGCAACCTCTATTACTTTTCACCCTCAATAATGCCAGGCGTAACAATTTGTCGAAAGTAACGAGCAAGAATCCAAAAAGTAAAAGATTAATTCAGAGTCGAAACATAAGGAGAACAGCGCTAAAATTTCTGAAATTATTTATACGTGCGAAATCAATAAAATTAATTTTTAAAAAAGTTTTTGAAGCCACATGCTCTTATATGTATGTCAAACTTTTGGGTTTTCTCAGTGCCATCGAATTCAGCATGGATACGCGTCGAGAAGTCGAAAGATGGCGAAAATTTCTGAAATTATTTATACGTACGAAATCAATAAGATTAACTTTTTATACGTACTTTATTTATACGTACGAAATCAATAAGATTAACTTCTAAAACAGGCAAGTCACAAGTCACAAGTCATGCTCTTACATATGTTAATGAATCGAACTTTTGGGTTTCCTCAATGCCGTCGAATTCCGCATGGATACGCCGAGAAATCGAAAGATGGCGAAAGGGAACGTGGCGGAAAGTTAACTCAAATAGCCGTGATCGAATGACTTTCCCTGAGCCAAGTCGAAGGGAAGTTAATATCGAGCAAATTTGATTAAAAAGTTCTGCGTGGGCAAAACCGGTCGTTCGATAAAGAATTTTTTAATCTTCTGGTATATTTTTTTCCTTGTCCTGGTTCTTAGATCTTTTTTTTTTACTTTATGGGCTTCGTTTATTATGAATCAATAGATACTTTTAAGTAGCGTAAGTTTCGCAAATCCTGTTCTAATATCGATTAGAGCGGTTTAATTTCCCGATAGTTTTTTCGCTCCATTCTTCCGAGATTAAGTAACAGCATCGTTAAAAATGACGTAAGTCACGTGCAGGATTTTGCATCGAGTTGACGTATATTACGTTAATATTATAAATCGATTTGCCTTGCTTTTAACGTAAATTCAACGTACGTCGGTCAATTTAATGCATACAAGACGATACCTCTTCTTGCATTATCATATTACACGTAACGCACGTGCTGCAACCACATGCGCTACTTTCTTATTTCTATTTTGCCGCGGCGAAGCAGAAGTGCTGCTATAGCCCTCAGAAATATTTAACGGGCATGTCACGCCTGAAGTTAAACGCCATGGCAGCTATTTGCCTTAAAGCATTTGTCGGAATTCCATGGATTTTACAGAAATGAAAAATTACATCTGTTCCTTTATGTATATCAATAGAAGCGCTCCGCGAAATATAGTTTGAAATGGAGTCAGTATTAAACTGACATACAGATTGTAAGTTACTGAGCTTCCCGATAATAAGTACGCACTGATATAAATTAAACGCAAATCAAGAATCATATAAAAACTGAAAGATGAAAATTTTTAATAGGGAGTTTGCATGAAAAAAATATTACATTTTTTT
>NJRQ01000010.1:392963-419014 GCA_003063805.1 Aphaenogaster ashmeadi | reverse complement strand
CGGCAATTTCAAATAATGCAATACTTTATTATTTATTTTCTCGCTTAATTTGCGTTAAAAAATTACGAAAAAAATAATTACAATGAAAAGTATATACAAATTATTAAATGCAATTTTTTTTAAAAATGATGCAAACTCCCTATTATACATAGGTATGCAGAACTCCATAACTTGCACAATAATGTTACATTCCTTTCTTAAGTTATCTTAAGGATTATTTTTTAATGATACACTTCTTAATAATTGCAAGAGTAATTAAGATTAAAAATGTTACTTTGTGCGCGTAAAGATACTTTTTACTTATCACCTTCACGATTTTATTTACACCTTCAGGATTTTTATCTGGTAAATACAGTGATCACGTGAATTCCTGACCGACGTCGGCTTTTAACTTCCTCTTCAGAATTCATTGTGCGACGGTAAGCGTTCCTGCAGCGTTAAATTAGCCGGGCAGCTTTCAAAAGGTTCGTCGTCTCGGAACTCGCGAAAAATAAGCGCGCGGCGGAAAAACCGAATTTTTGCCTCGTCGGTTGTAAATACCCGAGGCGTGCTTCAAGAAGCTTTTATGCGCGGCTGTAGCTCGGAAAATAATGCCTGCGACGTGTTCAAGAAAATTGGCGGGCACAGAAAGGCAGGCGCGAGGCGAGGAATTCAAAGGCCTTTTCTTTGGAAGGAGGAAAAAATGCAGAACGAGTCGCACCGTCGAGGGACGCATAAAAGATGCTAATGCGCCGCCAAAGTTTTCGCTCGACGTCGTTTTTCCGCCACCCTGTGAGGGAGCTTAGACTTTTCTAAGAGTTTCTAAGCGAGCAGCGGTGGAGCGTGCCGAGTTTTTTCGGCAGTGGGATAAAACGAGCTCCCACGAGCGAATCCCTTTGCGCTAGACTCGGCTGTCTGTCTACACGCGTACTTTATCCACTTTCCTTCACCGTTGCAAGCGAACTTGTGAGTGAAATACGCGATGCATTCGGATGTTAAGGATTCTCTCCACGATTTATCCTCATTACTGAATGGCGAAGGAAGAGAAATTAACTTTTTAACATCCTTATTCCATCAGTGAATAAATTAACAACATTAAAATGCATAAATGAAAATTCCTTGATTATCTTTTAATATTATTTGATCAAGAATTAAATATTCCTTGGTACTTCATTTGGTTCATAATTCTTCCCGCTAACAAATATGATTTCTATTTTTTTTATTAATAAACAATGATAAGAAAATGACAGTTAATCTTAATAAATTTATAAATAAAATTAATAATTTCGTGTTATTGATGTTTTAACTTTTCCAACATATATGTACGTAAATTAAATAATTGTAAAACAACTATAATAAATTTTTATTTTTTCTTTGTCTTTGCTGAATGAAATGGATAACGCAACTTTTGTACTGTAAAAATACTCTCTTAGAAACGTATCCCTTGAAATATTCGAAGTCGATAGAAAAATCTTCGCGAGTATTTCTGGTCGTGAAACAGTTATTACATGGAGTTTGGATGACGGATAAGCGAATGTATATTCGAGGCAACACCCACGTACCATATCATCCGTCCCACTGGTATATCGAATATCTCACAGTCAGTAAACATGCGAGATTGCGGAGAGACACATTCGTGTCGCTCGCGAAGACGTCTCAATTCTGCTACAGCGAAGAAAACGAGAAGAGAATAGAAGTAAGATCTACTGAAATTCATATCCTCCAGCAAATATTTTAGTATCTTCCTGAATTTCACATTTCGCTTGTCAACGATTGCTCTTTTTCAAGAAAGAGAAGCAAGAGTAAATGTACTGGTCTTAATAAATGAAATTTCAATTCAACTGAATCAACTTTTTTCATATCCTACAGAGCAATTTAAAGGAAGTACGATTTAAACTTTAACGTGTGGTATATTACATATAGATTAAAATATGTAACATAATAGAAATATTATATACGATATATAAAAATATATCTCTCAAGGCTTTTCACATCGCAAGATTATAGACGAAGAAAATGTAGACAGGATGACATGAAGTTATCGTATATCTTCATTTTAGCTAAGTTTATTAGGGATTTCTGTTATTAACCAGCGCGATGTATATCTTTATATCTAATTAAAGAAAAAGTTTTATCCTTCAAACGTCAGTATGAAATTTATCACCGCGATATACTTGTTTGCGTTCTTGTGTCAACGACCAGATAAAGATCACGTTTTACATTACAGTTATTCCTACTGCCGTTATGAAGTAACGGCTAGTGAGCTGTTCACTCAAGGGAGTTTAAATTACAAAGTCGAGTTATGACCGACTGGCTTCTACATATAATCCGTTTGTTATATACATACATGTGTCATCTTTATGTGCACCGGCGTTATTAGTTCAAATAATAGTGCCTAGTATCTGCCATCTTTTTTAACATCCTGCTAACACTGAAGTGTATATAAAATGTTTACAGTTACGATTCTTGCACTGTGTCAGCCAATAAAGCATGGCAATTTATACTGATAGAAACTCAGTTATTGGCACAACAGTTTCTATATTATTAGTTTCCAATAAGTAGTTTACAACTGTAAATGCTCTATCAATGATATATTTATAATAAATAAATATTATTTAATTTAAATTTAATTTATATTTAAATGTATAATTTTTTAGTATAATTAATTTCTAAAAAATAAATTAAATAAAAAACTATATGAATACTTTCGTGAGTTACTATAAGTAAAATTTTTGCGAGCCACTATACAGGATGTTTCCTGTAGTTAGTACACAAACTTGAAGGGATATTCCTTGGCTTATTTTCAATAAGAAGAAAAGGTCCTATAAACATGTATCCTAAACTGCTGCGTTTTCAAAATATAAGGTGTCAAAAAAAATGAAAATTTCGTAAATCTGGGAAATATTCAAAGATATTTTATTCAATTCGGTATGCGTATATGTGATATTAAGAATTATTTTCCAGTATCGATAAAACATTTTAAAATCCACCAGGAGCGTGCGTATGGGTAATCATATTAAGTTTTTTAATTAAAAAATGGTACGCCACTGTTTTTTTCCAAGTTAAACAATTTTTTTTAATTCCGAACTAAAACTCTATGAAAACTGACTCTTGTGTTTTTGTGATACAATGAACCGCTTTTGAGTTAAGGTAAAAAATTGAAATTGAAAACTGTAAATAGCCTCACTTTTGGATTAAAAAATGTTTTATCGGTGCTGGAAAATAGTTCTTAATATCACATATACGCATACCAAATTTGAATAAAATATCTTTAAACGTTTTCCAGATTTTCGAAATGTTATTTTTTTTTTTGCACAACTTTGACACCCTGTATTTTGAAAACAAAGCAGTTCAGGACACATGTGTATAGGACATTTCTTTTCTTCTTAAAATATGCCAAGGAATATCCCCTTCTAGTTTGTGTACTTACTTAGGAAACACCCTGTATTTTTAGACATAATTTTATTCATATTTGTTAGAAAAAATTATAAAGAAATTTGGATTGCTAACTGAAAAATTGTAGGAAAATCGTGCTTAAATATTCCTTTATCAAAGGAAGATAGATATGTATATAAAAACATCTTTATATAAAAATAAGTCATGTTATTTTTACGGGAGGTAAAAATAACATCCCGTATATAATTCAAAATAGTAGCTTCGAATGATAACCGCGATTATTTTTTATGCAATTGTATCAGTCCGGTGTCCTCAGATTAAGTTAAATGATGTGTGAATATTTCGGATTACCGACGATACGCGTAATGCGCGAATAAAATATACTAATCGAGTGTCTAATCGAACCGTGTGTTAGATAAGGCCGTCGGGGAAAAATAACGCTGACTAATGAAGAGATATTAAATCGACCCGCGCAAAAAAAAATTCCGCTCTCGCCTCTGACACGTCGGAAATAGCCGGTGCGACCGAAATGTTCGCTGACTCGTGAAACGTGCGGACGCGTCGAACCGTTCCAATGACGAATATTTACCACCATTCGCTTTTCGATGTCGAGCGTTTATCAAAATTCGACATCTTTCCTGGATTAATGACGTGCCTGATGCACCACCCACCGCGGGTCGCTAATTAATAATAATCAGTAACGTTCGCAAGCGACCGCATGGTCGATAATTGTATGAAAGGTCTATCAGAGATATAGTTTCCAGCGAGGGAAAATTTATCGGGGTATAAAATGTGTGTGTGTGTGTGTGTGTATGTGTGTGAAACAAGAACAGATGCAAACCGACAAATGAGTGTAATATACAAAATGAGTCGTATGGGAATAAGAGCGAGGTAAATGCTTTTTAGCGGAAGATAGTAGATGGAAACGGAAGCATTAGCTTTTTAAGGTAAAAGCATAAAAGAGAGGCATTTCTAAAGTATATGCCACTCATGAATAATCTTTCGCATTTACCACGAAGCATTTATCCTGAAATAGTTCCTTGCAAATGTCATTGTAGTCAAAAAAGATATCGATATCTAGTTACACACAAGCGTGTTTTTCTTACATTACTTTACACAGAATTTTTTTCGATCTCCTACTAATAGAAGCAAATGTTCTATATCTTTACTTACTTCTTAAAGCATATACTTCGATAAGTATGAGCTAATTTATTTAAGTGCTCCATTTTAGTCATATGAATTAATACTCTTCAGTCTTTCTTTCATTAAATTCTTTATTAGCATACCGTTCTCAGGACGATTATATTTTTATCTCCTTTGTAACAAAGCAGTAAAATAACTTTTTAATGAGCCACTTAATTATCTAATCGTTTTTTTCCAATTTTTTTTAATATTCCGGCATGTGGCTTTACATATCGCTTTACGTCTCCCGATTGTGTTTGCAATAAGGACGTGCAAAAAAACATTTATTATTGTAATTAGTAAGTTTCCACGTAACTTGTGCTATCACTACAATAATGTGTCAGCAATATCATTTTCCAAAAAAATATCGGTATCAATGACGTGCATCTCCCTATATCAAATTCTATCTTTATAGTTGGCTGCAAAATTCTGTAATTATTGAACGCTGCGATTTAAAGTACCGTAAACACGTTGGCTGGAAATTTCCAAGCCTGGAAATTAACCGAGTACGAGACAAACGGGATTCGAATTACCATTGTCCTAAAATTAGCGTTAAATATACCCGAAATTTTGCAAGAAATTTTACGGGCGAGCAAAATCCATAATAATTTACGTAGATCACCCTGTATAAAAGACGATTACAAGGACTAATTACAGGAACGTAATATTAAATATCTATTAATTAACGTTGATATAATTTATTGTATAATATTGGAATATTGTATGCTCAGAGGCAATTTAAACACAAATAATATTGATTACTATTAGCTAATATAACTTATTTAGAATGATTATAAAGAATAAATTAATGTACAAAATTAGTGCATGTATTTGGAATTTCATTGATAATTTAGTGGTAAGTTAAACAAACCTGATATGCATATTTTAATTTTCACGTGTGCCGTTATATCAATAATTAAATTTAAATTTAAATATTTGAAAGAAAATTATATGTTATATCATGAAATTGATTTAATAGTGTGACAAAAGACCGAAAATCGGCACATATCAAGCCTCTATCTTAACTAGCTATCCGATTACGTTTTCAACACATTCTTCCTTAATGGAATCGTAAAGGTAACACTCTTTTCGTGCACGAGAATTGCCATTGCGAGTGCGCGACGTTTGTAACTGAACATTCGGAAGATTATCTCTTGGCGCCCGATTTCGCCAACGACTCTCGTGCTTATCTCCATTATCCGAGCGCTCGTCGAGGTAAGTTGTCAATGGATATAAGGTCGAGTTTCTCGTAGGGTACGCGGGCGCCCGCTCGATTTGCTCGCCAACCGAGATTCTCGCGCGTATCGCTCAAATCCTCTTTGCCCCGCAACCCGTGGTAATCGTCGAAAGTCAAGACCCTCTGCGCTCAGAGATCGCGCATATAGAGAAAATATTTAGCCGCAAGGGCTCGTTACAGCGACGAAATTGCGAAAAATACGACGCTCTCGCGTCGCGGCGTGCTAGACAAGAATGAAGCGATATTCGCGCAAATTGGGGGCAATATCATTGTTAATAAAGCCGTAATCAAATTCGGTCAATGAATAACTTCATTGTCTTCATATTCAGTGACTTGTTACTAATTTGTGATTAAATTGTTATTACTTCGCGAGCGTAATCGGATACATTGCCTGCTAATAAACGAAATATAATACACAGAAATAATTTTCTCTTAAAATTTACCCTGAAAATCATTGTAGTCATGGGACAACATGGTATTTCGAAGATTTTTATGCAATTTTCTCTGATTAATATGTACTACAATAAAAAATATTAATATATCTACCACAATAAAATATAAAATATATTTGATTAATTTTATTAAAATACATAGTAAAGTTTGCATAATTTTAAAATATGTTAAAATCTTATGATTCTTTATTGTTTTAAATTAAATAGATGCCAAGTAGTGCTAAACATGTAAAATATCTTATATAAATTTTACAATACAGCATAATATTTTCAATCTGACTTACAATTAGTCGCTCAATTTTACAATGCAGCATGGTAATTTATTGGCTAACAATAAGTCCGATGTTTCTCGGTTTTTTTCGTATCAGGTGTTACAATCTACTTGGTAATTTTTATTATGTTGTTTATAAAATGTTTTCTTCCATATTTCAGAAATTCCTTTCGTTACCAATAATATTTGACAGGTTGCCAAGTTGTTCCAAGCTTATTACCAAACATAGTAAAATTTGTAGTAAATTTTGCGGCAAAATATAACGAAAAATTCTCTCCGTGTATAATGAGATAAAAGATATGTCTTTGTATATAAGTTACATTATTTTATAATATATTATGTTGGATATAAAATAAATAAAACTTACCTAAAACATTTTTCTTTATGTTTCTTTCTCTTTCCCATATTTTTATATGATACCTACATTACATAATTCATATTATTCATGTTATATACAAAAACTTCGCTAAACTTTTCAGAATATTTGAAATATTTGAAATTTAATAAAATACAGGCTTAATAAATTTCAATATATTAGTTATTAATTATAATTATTACTAACTGTGCACTTTTTGTGTCAAATTTTTTTTTCTTTTTTTTTTGAGATCGTATTTACAAATTTATAAATTTATAAATGCTTTCAAACAATTAGGAAAAATAAATTAATTTGAAGTGCTATGTAGCAAAAATCCGTAGAAACGCCGCAACAATCCAACGCTTGGAGTTCAAGCGGAGCTGAAGCACGAATGATGTTGCTGCCCCTTTAATAGGAATTTCAATTTCGCACGTTTCAGTTGTTTCAGCAGAAAACGCTCGCCCCAAAATGTTCGTTTTTCGCTTCGTTTGAACACGAGGTATTTGTCATTGCGCGTTAAACGCGAGTTGCGCTTTCGTTTAATCGTCGACGATGTTGATCCGCAATTGCGCGATCAATGACAGAATGGCAAACGGTGAGCTGAACGCCGGCATTTTTCTGTCAGGTAAATGCGGATCCTACGCGTCGGCGACGGTGATAAAAGAGGAAAGCGTATATCGTCGACGGGAACGTACGGACTTTCAGAGGCTCGTGTTTCTTTCGCAGAATCCTTAAAAATATCCAGAGCACACGCGACGTTATACATTTGATTTATGATTATTTGTCGAGAACCGCTGAGAAAATGTTTTTTATCCGGGCAGAAATTTCACGCGGTCACACCAAATCGCCATTAATTGTTGACGGTACTTTCGTGGCACCCACTATATGCGAGTACGCGTTCTTTCACCAGCTACGGTTAACCAAATACGCCGCATATTGTTTTAACGACCTAACTGTAAATTTGAACGCCGGAATAATTTATACTTCCATCGAAACTGATCGAACACGTGCAAGTGACTTGTGGACTACCCATGAATTTTGTAGCCTTCAACCAAGTTAAATTTATACTGTGAATAAGTTCCCTTTAAAATAACTTTTTACATTAGCTATTCGGATGTCGGATTGGGTCCCCGAGCCTGCACGATTGATTAATGAGCGGAACATAAATATTCTATGTGTGCATTAAGCTAAGCGACCTTTGTTAGGGAGAGTATCTCCATTTCTATTGTATCTCATATTGAACTACGTTTTGATAAACTTAATTACGAAACGCGAGAGCAGGTGTGCGAATATAAACGGGGATCATGAGCATTGCTAATCCGAATATATCCGCGCCATCGGATTCCGATTCTCGGGTAGACACTTGTGAGAAGATATAAGATTTATTCGTTTAACGTTTTTCTGCGCATCCTCGAATAATCGAGAATTACTTGAATTTATTTACGAATGCAGCGGCAATAAAGAATTCGCGTGTCATGTGAAATATATTTTGCTTGTATTTCAGATATCGTACAAGTGCGGTGGAGCGTTAAGACCGCTCTCGTACGTTACGTATCGGTTGCTTCCGAATTGAACAATTCTGATTTATTCTCAATCTCCGCGAAACAGTCGTCCATTGAACGGGATGAAGCTTTATAGCGTCATTTATAGCGATCAAAGAAACGTCCGAGATAAAATACCCTCATTTTTACACAAGGCGCAAGAAGACAAGAAGACTCGTTCGGAGTAAAGGCAGCCACCTTTAATCGCTTCGCCGAGCAAAGTGTTGCACTTGTTGCGCTTATCGTTTATCGTTAGCATTTTTCTGTGCTTTAAATTCTTAAGATCACAGATATTATATTTTACGCACACTATCTTATATTTAATCCGCTTAAAGGAAGAAGATAAGTTGAAGTTTGCGCATCGCTGCGCCAGTTCAAAATGATGAAGATAAGTCGCAAAATAATATTCTTTTTCATTCAAAGGCCATAATTTACACAATTTACACATATGGATTCACCTATATATAAACTCATGCATTAAATCGTCTAATATAATTATGAGATTATAACTTTATTAAAGAAGAGAGAATGTATTCAAAAGCAAATTTGTTCCAATCTGTGTGAAATATTTCTTTCGCACTGTTGTATGTTATCCGTTATATCTTTTGACAGTTTCGAATAGTAAGATCAACTGAGTGCAGCCACACAAACTGCATCAGCTTGTCGACCAGTCAAACGTCAATGCTATATATATATATATATATATGTGTTTCTGATCCATATGTCGACGCGAAAATCCGTCGTGCGTTAGGTTGGAGCGATTGCAGGATGCTCGCACGGAAGTAGAGACGCGATGAATCGTCATGCATCGATCGAGTGAAAACAATAACGAAAAAATAAAAAAATTCGGAAACGACGGATACTCCAGTCCAAGTTTTAACGCGGCGCAGAGAGCGAGAGCGAGACAGAGAGAAGAGGGGGGGGGGCGAGATAGAGAAGGTGAAGAGAAGAGAGAGACAGGCATGTCTGTAGGAATTTGCATTTCGGAGCCAGTCGATTGCCTTCTCCTCGCCAAAAGTTTTCCGGATATTTCGGGATTTGATTTAAACGCACGGCGGGTTTCGTTAAAAACTCGAAATACAATACGCGCGCCGGAGATAGATTAGTTCAGTAAATGTCAACGCCGGATCTGCAAGAATTTAGAACGGATAGACGTGTCATGGACGAGCGCGAGTTGAGAAAAATAATATTTATCTTCGAGAGGCAAAATTTCGCGCTCTCTGACGACGCTACGAGAGTAGAATAATCGAGTGCGAACAACGAATTTTGTTGAATATTTTCTACCACCTTTATCGTAGACGGTGGGAAATATATTCTCCTCTTGTAATCATTTTGTAGAGAGAATCGAGATTTTTACATATTTCTGTTGAAACGTGCACTTTGACTCACATACGGCTTTATACGGAAAATGCGTTTATATCTGTTTTAATTTTAATCCTTAATCACTCAGATCAATTTAACCTAAGCAAAAATTTTTTTATTTTTTTTATAAAATAAGAAGAATGAGAAAAAAGTTAGCTTTGAAAATCTACCAATAGGGAATTGTCGTCTTTATATATTAAACTTTATATATTGAGATAATGATAGGTTTTCAAATTGTTTACGATGAAGCTGTATATGATATAATACTTTATGTATTATGAGTATAATTGTCATTACATTATCTTTAAATATTCGTCAATCTTAGAATATTTAAAAGATCTTATGTCTGCGAAATAAATAAGAAATATCTGCTGTGTATTTATGGGATCGTACTAGCTTTCATATCGCAAATATTGTTTTATCGAATGTTGTAAATTGAAAGAGAGCATATAAATACAATCATTTATACGAACGAGTTAATTAATCCTATTATCCGCTATTGCAGCTCATTATCGAGTTTACTAGGTCCATAGATGTACGCCTAGTTACGCATCCATAATTTTGCATAATCGAATAAACAACGAATAGATACGAATATGTGATGGTAAATTTTGAAAATAGTTGAACTAATATTTTTTAAATTATTGAATTTTATTAATAATTCACGTACCGTAAACAAAACAATAAAAAATAATTGAAATCGCTGTTCGCATCTCTAATTACTCTTTTAGTGTTTTCCTTTCTCCATAATGCTCTGGTAAAATTAATTTAATCTGTCAAAAAATTACCATTCATATCATTTCAAAAAAACATCCTCTTTTTCTCTTTTTTATATAAATTTTGATAAAATTTCGCTAATAAGTATATTTTTCCTAATTCTCCCGTGAATTGAAATAAAGAATCCAAATAAACGAAAATAAACAAATTCCGCAAAGTAGCAAATAAGAAATAAATAATAAATTACTCATCTCAGAGTTGCTCCGCCGTCGTCCAACATCTCTCAGATCTTCTACTCCTTCACGGAAAGAAATAGATTAGCCAAGTTATAGCTAGCTAACACAAATTTAACATTTATAACTAAGCAGATTTGATAAAATAGCAAAAAAAATATGTCTGAAAGCAGTTATGAGCATATTTTCTTTGCTATCAAATCTGCTTAGTTATAAATGTTAAATGCAATGTTAGCAAGCTATAACTTCTTTTCTTATCTATTTTTTTTTCTGTTTTTCAGATTCTTTCGTAGTACTCACACAACATGGAAACATGATTAATTAACGATCGTGCTTGATACTAATTATTAGTATACGACGATTGCGTGATATTTTGCATGATACTCCCTTAATCGCACGCTATTCAACAATGCGCATTTTATAATGAGAGAAAAAGTAACGCGAAGAAAGGTACAATATCGCGCGAAGTCTCGATCAGTTCGACACCCACGATGTCTCGCAAATTAATGCAACGAACGAATCTCAAACAGTGGAAGGAATTCGAAAATCGTACGGTCAATTTCACACGCCACCCGCAGCGGCGATGTTAAACCTGTTGCTCCAACCCGTACTTTCGCGCATTTTCCGCACTTTGAATAACATAATCGCGTTGCGAGATGTATCCTAAGTGAATTCAAGCATCGTTAAACAAGTAATTTTCGCCAGTAATAATAATAATTCGTAACATCCATCCCTTATCACTTCGATATTTCAAACGTATAAATCGTGTGAGATACCTACTTTAAAAGATGACGTATTATACGTATTTAACGTATCTATATATATAAAATAAAATGTCTGTATGTTCTTTATACACTCCTAAACCGTTTGACCGATATGGACCAACGTTGGCATAGTTACTCTCTAGACCCCTGCGCAAAATATAGGCTACCATGAAACCTGGTCATCCCACTCCCTCCCCCTGATTTCATTCCCTTTACATTTTGTGATAATTTAAGAAAGAGTTCGGTGCATCATCTATTCTATATCTATTATATCTACTATCTACTTATCTATTTATCTATCTATTGGGTTGGCAAATAAGTTCGTTCGGTTTTTGCTTCAATGCAGGTTCATTCCGATTCACTCGCTGATAAGCCCCAGACGTTCTACGAACGCGGCATAATGAAGTTGGTGGGAAGATGGCAAGAGGTCATCGATAAAAATGGTCAATATATAATTGATTGAAATTTATTTTGTGTATAAAAAAAATTGTGTTTTATTCCACTCTAAAAAACCGAACGAACTTATTTGCCAAACCAATATATCTTACCACAAATGCAGTTGTTCTAGATAAAAGAAGCTCGGGCAACACCGGGTAGTTTAATCTATCTACTTTTTCTTCTATCTATCTATATCTTACTACAAATGCAGTTGTTCTAGATAAAAGAAGCCCGGGCAAGGCCGGGTAGTTTAAAATAAAGTTAGTTATAAAATAGTAGCTAGTTATAAAATAAATATACCTAACCAAAGAATTCTATTCCTGTATTTGAGATTAATATCAATAAATGAGTTATTATCACACATTTTGCGCTTTGTGGACTCGTTAGCATCGCAAATATATAATATACAATTGCGTATCTCATCGAATTAGGATTCAAATAATATCTCCATTAGTCTATTCTAACGGAATTTTCAATTCAATCGAGCGGAATGAATCGTTATTTTAGGCAACACCATACATATGTATAAAGTGATATAGGATGTATATGTTGCACATATGTACTCTCTTGTGCTTCCCTCGTAAAGATTGGAAAGGGAAGGATGCCGTTCAAATTTTTCACTATGAAGGCTTTGGCTGCCCGTTTCTTTCATCGAAATTTTCTCTTTCAGAATTACCACGCGTTTCAATCGTTTTATAGAGAGACCGATTTCTTTCTCGCTTTTCCGCTAACATTCGTGAACGGCATTCCCAAGTAATTTGCCGCAAAGCTGTTCGTTGAAGATAGTTTCCAGGTACTCGATTCTGTTCTCGGCATCGAAATTACCGTCTTTACCGATTTTATTTCGCGAACATGTGTTTCACCTATGCTCTCTGCTTTTCTTAACGCTCGCGTCAAAATGTATCGACAAATTAAAATGAAAATGACATTTACAATTCATTACGACCAGTATTATTGATACAAATAAAATATTGATAACTTTGATATTTGAAAAGCTATCATACTATTTGTTTCGCTTATAACTAATTAAATGACAGACAAAATATGTAAACCACCGACAAATTTAATTCAATAAACTTTTGTTATTTCTGAGGCTGATATGTGAGGAATTAAGAAATGAAGAAAAGTTTGTGAGAAAGAACAACTGATAAATTTTCAAATATCTTGCGTTACGCAGAATGTCGCTGAAAGTTCTGCGTTATACCAGCGGGACCCTATCACTATCCTTGCAGCAAGTTGGAGCCGTCATTTCTTTGGCAGAAAGTTTCTCGGAAGGTTTGTGAAGTTTTCGCGTGTCTTCCATTTATCAAACCAGCTCGCGTTATCTCGATACGGCCTCTGAAGTTAACTCACGCGAGATGTTAGAAGCTTGCTGATAACTGTGACAAGTGTGCATATAAAATACGCGCGTATATCACACGAGCGAAACCTTTGTAGCACGCCGACCAATTTTCGACAAAACAGTTTCGCCATATGTATCCGTGCGTATTTTCCCATCTCTCTATCGCTTTCCTCGTATCTCATATCAAATACAGATACGCTCGATACAGAACACCTATATTTTGCCTAAGCAAACACACTTTTAACTTTGTCTATATACGTACAGTTTGTCACTTAACTCGTCCTACGTTTTTCGTCTATATGGTCTATGATTTAGATTGTAAATAACATTGCAAATAATTGTAAATAATATCAATAGGTAATTATATCAATTCGATATAATATATATAAATCGTACTTTGTTACTACTAATTTAATTTGTAAAACAATTCAGAAAAAAATTTTCACGTTATTATCCGTTTAGGTAATCTGGGTCAAACTAAAGTAAAATGCAGAAAATTAATTTACATTGAAATAATGGACGTCTCACATATAATATTAATTTTCAATGTTTATTATTAATAATAAAATGCTATTTCTCTTACTATTCCAATCGCTATTATTATTTAACATTTTCCTTCGTTTATCTTTGGTCACTCGTATGACGTTTGAAGCGAGATTCGCAGGGCGAGCTTGACCTGCTGTTGATGACATCGTGTTCACGCATTCAAGCGACATCACGGCAAAATAAAGCAGTGGGGAAAAAGCCTCGTTTCCGCGAGGATGCGAAGAGTGAAACAGCGGGGAAGATGGAAAACGGGCGTGTGAAGGACCAGAAATTGCGTTCGTCGTAGTATTTTGCATATACTGGTTTTACCGTGGAGGACCGCCGCCCCGTAGCTGGCGTTCGCGTTTACACAAGAATTGTCCATCTGTATGTACGTCCACCGCCAAGGGAGCAAATCCAGGAGTAAAAAGGGGAACCGGCAGAAACATTCCGGCACGATTCGTTCCGCGGTTGAATTCTCTCTTTCCATATCGTCATATTTCTTCATTCGACGGTTTTTCCGTCGTTGGCCGTGAGCGAATTTCGTTTGCTGTCTTGCATCGAGGAACCGCAAAATCGTTGAATTGTGTAGGATGGAAAATGATATGGAAGAATGCAGCTGAATATGATAAATTGCAGTTAAATCGCGCTGTAATACGCTCTCAAAATGCACTTATTGATATGATTATCGTGACTGCTGTCACGAATTTAATGTCTTGAAAACAGAGCAAATTAATATTATTCTACGACGATAGAAAGGAATGCAAGAAATTAAAATTAACAATTCTCTCTGTAAACTTATCGAAATAATATCGCACAACAGAAAATGGTTGGACTTTATCTAATAGGCTAAGAAAGTAAGTCGCATATAATCTGCTTTTTAATTTTTATAAACTTTTGATGTACTATAATTTATTCTGTATATATGAAAATTTTCAAAGTGTAGAAAAAACATTTATTTTCTAAATTGCTACAGACTTTAATCGAAATAATGTATGCTTTTTAATATTATCTGACTGCACCGGCTATTACCTTAATTCAACGATAATCCCAATTCATTTCATGAAGAGAAAATTGGAGCTTGCACAATGACATTTGCAATTTTTTATTTGTGAACACAATATATTATGCCGTTTTCTCCGGAATGTGGGATGCGGTGAAAACTTGAAAAACTTGCGGTGAAGAATTTGCATGTCGACGGCGCGCGGCGGGAAAGTAATTTAATAAACTAGACGAATGATGATGACGGCTGCATGGAGAACAAAGTACCGTTTGATCTTTAACTCCGTTCAGATGAGTTTGACGAAACGCGGGAGAAATATTTCGTTCCGCAAAAGTGGAACACGGAGTATAATAAGTGATAAATTCTCATTGCGAGAACTCTCGAAGAAGACTCCTCGATGACAATAGAGTCAATGGCACGGAGAGAAATTGCTACAGCAATCAAATGACGCGAACATCGAGCACGTCGACATGCGTTCGCTCTTTCGAGCGAAGACGCATCGCAAATTGATGTGATAAAGCAGGCTCTCGAGAAATGCTTATAATTAACAATTACCGTTACCGTTACTGACAAAGTTATGTAAGATAAATATATAAGATGATAAAAACTTATAGCCGACCAAAAATATTAATCATAACTAAATAGGAAATTTCTTAGAATTTCTTATGAGATTGATCGGCAGATTTAATACACCCTGCGCGTAGCAATGACCTCGTTTTGAATTTCGCTCATCTTATATAAGTCAAATCTGACACTCTATTTAGTTTACAATTTGTAAGTTGTGTCTTTATATTTGACGTTGAGAAATAGAGTGCGAGCCACAGGGTGTATGGAAATGAAACGATAGTGATTGAAATCTTGTTGAATATCCAATTTTTATGTCTCGCTAGCAATGCCAGCAGCTCTTTTGTGTAGAAATTTACTTTGCCCGAAGGTATTTTTCCTAAAATGACAACTGAATTTTGTGTACAAAGAAGAAATTGTCTTGAACTAGATAGCTCAAATGTAAAAGTTTCGCAGTTATTGATCATTGAAGCTAATATTACGTGATATTTTTTAACTTAAGGAATAAGAATCTAATATATGAAATGTAACAAAAATGTCGAAAACCGCCTGAAAACATACATAAGAAATATATGAAACATTGGAGCAAAATCGATTTTTTTGTCATTAATTAATATCTCGCAAATTAGTCAACGAAGATAATTAGTTGTACGCTCGTTAGAAGCGGTAGAGTCTTAGTTTTCGAATGAGACCAAGATCATCTCCCTGCAATTTTTCTGAGTAAAGATATTAACCATTATATCGATCCGCAATTTCAACAAAAATGCTTTTAAAACCGAGCCAATTTAAATTTGTTTTCGTTATTCATCGTTGATATCTCGCAAATTAATCGACAGAGATAATTAGTCGTACATTCATTAAAAGCGGTAGAATCTTAGCTTTCCAATAAGACGAAGATTATCTTGCTGCAATTTTTTTGCGCGGAAATTTTGACGATTATATTGACTCGCGATCTCAATGAAAAACCGAAGATTTCGAGGTAAAATCAATTTTTTTTCGTCATTAATCGATGATACCTCACAAACTAATCGACGAAGATAATTAATCGTGCGCTTGTTAGAGGCGGCAGAGTCTTAGCTTTCGAACGAGAACAAGATCATCTCGCTGAGATTTTTCTGAGCGAAGATATTGACGATTATATATCTCGATCAAGTACCAGATACCGTCAACACGCGCATGCGCTCGGCGGCGGCGTATCATATTTGAAAAACCATGTAAAACACGTGTCTCGCACCTGTTTTTCATAATGCAGGTGTGAAACTACATGCAAAAAATACGCGCGGTCTTCTTTCATGTATATAGTGCCGCGCGCACGTGCGTCTCGGCGGCGGCATATCATATTAAAAAAAAAACTTGTACTACACGTGTTCTCATACCTGTTTTTTTCTTAATGCAAGTGTGAAACTACATGCAAAAAATACGCGCGGCTTTCTTTCATGTCGTATGGTGCGCACGCGTCCGATTTTCAAAACGCTGTAACTTCATGAAAAATAGACATAAAGACATGGGACAAAGACCAATCTTCCTCGTTTCGCGTTCCGTAGATGTCTACATTAAATACATGTGCTCTTAGTATGACACGCATATGTAAATATGCCTTTAGTAAGTTTTTAAAAAATTTTGTAGATTTTATTTAATGCGTTACTCAATTTTAAGTTGCATTATTTGTTAAAAAATAATAAATGCTGGTTTATTGTTATGCGCATTAGAAATTACATTTTACAATATATGTATATAGTAAAGTTTAACTATAGCGCCCGTACATATATATTTATTTTATAATGATTAATGTTTTAATAATTAATTTAAAACAATTTTAAGAATATGTGTGCTTTTTTGACATACTATTAAATTAAGATATTTTATTTTAATTTATATAAATTATAAATATAGTGTATAATATAAATTAATATAAATTATATAAATTAATCAAAATATAGTGACAAACAATTTCAAAAATTTAGAATAAAAATTTACGAAGATTCGAAAATATTAATAGTTTATTTATTTTTAGGATATGTGCAATTGTTCAATTAAATGAAGAACAGAGAGTATTTCCAACATTTCAGGTCAATCCAGATTTTCCTATCAAAGCCGCAATGATAGCAGTTGTTATTGAAGCTGGCCTTGTGCATCCCCTTAACTTCTACAGGATGATTAATGGCCGAATAAACTGTAATAGCAGTTTGTTCGAAGTGCTCAACAGTCGATGGTTTGCGCCACGATGAAGCGATTCATCGTGCGGTCGAACGAGCGATTGGAATAGCTGCGACAACGTAACGGAAACGCTAATTTAATCACTTTCAAATGGTTTCTCTCGGATATTTTGTAGTAAGGCGATTAGGACTCGCTGACCGAAACCGAGAAGCAAGCTTCATTTAAAACAATAGTTTTTTGTCCCCTCCGTGTCTTCAACACTCTCTGCATTCATTTTCCTTGCCCTCTCTCTCTCTCTCTCTCATTTTCCTAGTACTTAATAATGCAAGTGACTCGCTGATTAACAAGTAAAACGACTTGATATTATATACTCGGTATATAACTGGAATCACAGGCTATCTAGAGTTAAGTGCGTCCTTTCCTGTGGCATTAAATGAAAGACCATCCTCTCCGAATGACGCGGACAATAAATTCACCACGTTGAAAAGAGCGCAGTTTGATCGCGCGTTTTCCTTCATGTTCGTTTTGTGATTCTTTTAGGCGGATATCATTCTGCTCGAAACGTTGCGTTAGAAGTGAACAACTGAATATTCGAGTGCGTGTCTATGCGCCGTTTCTTCTAAAGGAATAATTGATGTTAAATATATCTACTTGCGAGATCGAAGCTCGCGAAGACCGAACACGCGGAAGAACTATTTCTATATACGAGCGCACGTCCAGTCTACCACGAAGTTATAAAAGTTACAGTATTATCGGCGCGGAAGGGAGTTAAAAGCGCAAGAAGAACAAAGCGTTCCACAATGGCGCCGCTCGATATCGAGCCACGTAACCTCGTTGATTCGCGATCGCCGAACGCTTCCCAGGCAGCGCTTTTTCATCCAATGTCGGAGTAAAAACTTTCTTTTCGGGGAAAGTTTCGAGCGATATCCAAACAACCGATTTTCCGCCGTGTCTTTGTTTGCCCTACCATCTTAGGAAGTTACTTGGCGTTTCTCGGATGGTTTTCGCGGTCGTCTGACCCGCAATCGATCTCTCGATATTCCGGCACCTAAAAGCCTAAAACGGCGCCTAAAAGCCCGGCGTCGGTTGTTAAGGCAGCGCGCCGAAAGTAAGATTATTGCGTGACAAACTTAAGATAACGGTTTTAATTGTAAAGCGGATCTTTTATCAAAGAATTTCATTTTTATATTTCACTCTTATTCCACGAATATCACAATTGTGATATCATCCGAATATCCGGGATTTGGACACATACTTCTGGATGTCGTTTGATATCTAAGAGGCACAATTTGAGACGCAGTTTCCCTTGCGCCATGCAGTCATCAGCGGCTTTTTTAATCCTACTGCCACCACTCGCTAGACCTTCCCTATCAGGAGAGAAGTTCGTTGTCTTTCGGCGTCCCTCGTTCTAATCTTCAGTCTCTTCAAGATGTCGTCCTCTTCAAATGTCATTCTCTTTCTTTTTCTTATACCGTTTCGGGATCCCGTTTCTTCAC
Source organism: Aphaenogaster ashmeadi (assembly GCA_003063805.1). Lineage (NCBI taxonomy): Eukaryota > Metazoa > Arthropoda > Insecta > Hymenoptera > Formicidae > Aphaenogaster > Aphaenogaster ashmeadi. The sequence goes on along the minus strand of NJRQ01000010.1, from coordinate 400,000 downwards.
GCCGTTTCTTCCGTCAAGAACCTAGAAGAAGATTCAGAAGTGGCAAATCTTCACGATCTGCAGCCCTCTCAAATCAGCATGGTAGATGACACCTTCACGGAAAGAATGGTTTTGCTGAAGTATTCTAAAAATTTAACTAGATACAGATATTAAAATAATCATGTTGGACTATCAAAGTAATTTTACACTTAAGAATGTTGATAATGCTGCAAAAAGTTTTCATATTCTAACAATCAACTTAAGCGTTCTACATAATTATTTTAATGGTCGAACATAATACGTACTTTCGTACATCGTACTTTTCGTGTTAGGAAAGGAGGTCCCTCTTGGCTGATCACATCTACGACCATCCTTGAGCGGATGCTCCTGCATGCGATCGTAAGCCCCTCCACCACGTCAAGGTGAGGACGGTCGCGGGGTGGAATAGTTAATCGCTAAAAAAAGACATCCGCACATACGAAACCGCTGTATTGGTATTCTCAATTACAAAGCGTGCGACCAAAAAAAAATTCCATTCGCATAATTGAAGAGTGAAATATCGGAATTGTTATTGTTAGTATTATTTCTCTTTTCTAATGAAAAACAATTCTTTCACACAAGATATAAATATCATAATAAAAGATAATAAAAGACAAAATATTTTTATGCAAGAAAATTGACATGCTCTAATTTTCAAGATAAAGTACGACATGTATGTCTACGTGTGTATATTAGAACTATTCGAATAAAATGAAAATTCTGTAGGGAAACGGGGATGTATGTCGAAAATTTACTATAACTATAATTCTCGTAGCATTAAATGATTCAGTTAATATGCGGAAAGGAGGAACTGTACAATGTAAGTTCACAACGCGCGCGCGAAGCCGCCGCTTTTCTTATCTTACATGATGGGCGGTAAACGAAATTACCCTCCGCGATTTCATCCGTGCGAACGGGACGGGTAAGTGCACCTACCGTAAATTCAACAGCAACCTTTAAAATTACCGGCATGTTCTAAATAGAAAATTACAGCTCCAGTCACCCTATTCAAGCGGATTAACTTCAATGCTTTAGCATTCGCAACGTGCCTGCGATGCTTCTTTGCAATTTATTTATTACTAAATAAAAGATAAATCTAATTATTTTCATAAATAGATTTATTTATTACAAATAAATCTAATTATTTTTATATGTAAACGATGTTATATTTCCCATATAATTCCGCAAAAAAATTTTTTGAAATTACAGTCTAAGTTGCATCGATAAACCAATTTGCATTTTTACATATTAAAGAAGTTGAACCTTCTTTAATACAATTTCTTAATGCATTAAATGAAAAAAATTTAACTAAATGACATTGGCACAAATTATAGAATGTCTACGCTATCTGTGTCTGTATCTATATCCAATGTAAAGAGATATACGCTACAAATAAAATTTATTTCATGATATTAATTATTTTTACTTATTATGACAAAAAGTATTTTATGAATATTGTCGCGATGATGATAATAAAGTATCTTTCTTAAAAGACATATAATCGTTTTTAATTTCTCTATATTGTCCGAGTGTGACAAGTAATTGAGTGTCACAAAGCAGCGGTTTCTTTTGTACGTGCGGATGTCTTAGCAACCTGACTCACAAAGGGGAATGTCTTATTACGAGAATAAATCGGACCGATCAGGAACGATATTCTCCGATACAGAAAGCTGACGCGGGGTACACCTCACACAGAGATCTCGTTCCGCATGGACGATGCCGCTGGGCAGAAGAAATCAAATGGGACTTTATCCGGGATGCTCAGAATCCGATTATATCTACCCTGTGGATTTCTTCCACCCCTGCAACCTTCAGCCTGTATACGCTGCTTTTCTCTCTTTTTCCCTCTTGAGGTAACTGGATCCGAGGGTGAAATTTAATGCGAGAAATTGGAACATCTGCGAAAATCGATAATGATCCTCCCAATTTCAAATCAATCTGCGCAAACTGAAATCGATAGTGTGTTGCCTTTTTATTAATACATCTGATAATATAATTTTGTTTCTTCTTCTGTTTGTATTTAGCGTTTAAAATCAGTGAAATGAACATTGTACGGCATCGTCAAATCATGCGTATGCAAAGACAAAAATATGTAAGATGTATAGTAAAAATTATTTGCCTTCGTTTCGTACTATGCCACTACTTTATTACAAAAATTGAATATCAGTTTATTTAAAATAAATTATTTATTATCGCAGACACATTTTCAACGTGAGCGTAATAATAATCTGCAAATTAACGCTAGAAATTAATTTCCCAGGATCTGCTCGCGACACCGACGCGGTCGATGCATTTATTACGGTATAATGACATCGTCGGTTCATTTCGCAAAGATTTCCCAAGAGCGCGAAGCTTCTACGTCGACGCACAAAATTTGCCACCCTTGTCGGACGGTGTTGTCGGCATTACAGCTGTCCCTCTTTGTAACGGTGTCTACGTTGAATCGTATTTGCAATGAAGTTGAACAGCAATTTTCTGTCAATCGACACGCGTCCGCCCTGTGAGAAAATGCATTATCCGTAGCCTTGTCGGACGTCCCATAGTTACGATGCACGTCGCAGGCACGTATATCTAATGGGATATGTTTCGTCATGAATAAAACAACTACAGCCGGCAGAAACCTTTGCGGAGGGCAACCTCTGCTCCGGCGGAAATATTCATATTTTATGTGACTTTCAGATCATCTCAAAGCACTACGTTAACGTACAAAATTCTCCGAATAGCGCGTGTCAATAAAATACCATGGACACGTGAAAGATTTCGCAAGCTACTTAAGGATGTATCGGAGGTACAATCTTAGACAAAAGTGCATGAAATTTGAAATACTTGAATATCTATGCCTTACGCATAATAACTCTAGATGTAAGGAACTCGAACGATATGTTGGAGTCTTATTTTTACTCCTAGAAAGGTATTTCCAGCATTATTTGCAGTTTCTTTCATTTATGAGCTTAAACTTTTGACAGTGAAAATGCCAATTTTCTCTGTCAAAGTTATAATTTATTTCTTTAAAACGGTGTAGTGAAAACAATTTGAAACTTGGCAGATATTTTCATTTATCCGTATACTAGATGTACAAAAAAATTGAAAACATTGGTACTATTTCTTCAATATTTTTTCAGCTGTTTTATCCGTCAAGATCGTCTCTTTCCATAAGAAAGAGAGAGAGAGAATGTAAAATCAGTGAAAATTAAAATCGTTATAACTCAGCAACCGTTTAGTGGATTCGTTAAAAAATTTTTGCAGCACATCAGGAAGACTAAAAGAACAATCTCACAAATTTTTATCGACTTCGTACTATTTTGAAGATAGGTCCAATACATCCTTAAATATTAGAATCCAAAAGTTTATGGTCAACGCGAAGTTTACTAAATAACAACAAAGAATAATTGACACCGCAACAGAAAAAATAAATTATTAGAATATATTCTTGAAAAAATAAGTTTTAAAGGAACATTGCGAACGTCCTTTGCGACAAGAAGTGCGATTCTTTATTAAAATGAGATTGGCTTGGTTTTAATATCTACACGGAGAAAACAAATTTGTTAACTTGACTAAATTTTATTTAGTTGAAAGATTTAGTCAAGTTAACAAATTTTTTTTTCTGTGTAGAGATTCTCACTCGATGATTCGCGTGATTCGCGCAATTTTCTCATTATTCCGCGCGCTAGTTTTGCGGTATTAACGCAACATTGTACATTATCCGTTGGCGGATGTCGCGTGACGTTTTCGCGGATGCATCGACCAGGGTACATGCCCGCGCGCGGTCCGTCACGTTCCAGCACATTGGCACCCCTTCGATTTATTCACTTATCACGACACTGATGGGGCACCGTGGGCCGCATATTAACACGAACATCTCGCCTTGAATAGAACAAGTATTCGCGCGGACGGTGCATCCGGCCGTCCTCCGGAGCGGGGATTTTAAGCTTGAGAGGCTTTTTAAGATGGCGCTTGTAAACGAAGCACTCTCGGTACACGGCCTGTAACGTATAACGTTAATAACTTTGCCCGGTAATGCGGAAACCCGGACGCAAAAAACAGACTGCCGTCGCCGCTTTCTCGGGTGCCGCGCGACTTTCTTATGCGCCGACGTATAACTGCAGTGCTCGAAAAAAAATGTACAACTGTATCTTATGCAGCTTTAGAACTTGTTCTCTTAATTGCACGGCGAATTTATTTTGCGGCCGCGAAGTTTAAATTAAACCGTGAATTTCCGTGTCAGACCGGAACACTTTTGCCTTACGTTATAATTTTTTATTTAACACATATGAGTAGTTGTTCCGTTATTACCTCTTATTCTCCTGTTGCTATTTAGCTTCCCTTTTTATTAATTTCAGCAATTTTTGTACAAAGTTCGTAAGCTATAATGTAATTGAAGCGCAAAGATAGCTTCGATAAACTATAGAACCAGTTTTGTGTATATATACTATATATATAATATCTAACCGAGAGTTGGGAAATTTTGGACTAAAAACGCTAACTGAGCCGATCTCTGAGCGAAACTACTTTAACGGGCCTTCCGGTCTGTCACCATAAGTCATTAATACCCGTCCACCAGGCGATATATGCAACACGTGCGACTCCGCTCGCCGTGATTTATGCAACACCGTGCCCGGTATTACTTTTGCCGCCCTGATTTATTTCGGTCCTTTTCTTCGCTGGTAAGCGAAGGTTCGTACGTCAGTGTCCATGAATCATGCATTATATACAGCGCCCGGAACAATAGTCTTGGAAAAACAAACTCGCGCCTCACGATGCGCGCGTTCGTCGAACTTCCGTAATACGCACCTGTTGGGACCGTCCGCGAGATCGCCCCTCGTTTCCGGCGCCTTCTGCGCTCTTGCGCGAGCGACAAGAATATTATGTCCGCCACTCGAAGTTCGTCGAGGAACAAGTGTGTCCTGCGGGAACATTGAACACCGTTCAAGCAACGGCGGATTTCAGCTGTTAGACAAGACACGACGAGACACGGGTCGGAGCATGATAAATGGGATGTCTTAAAGTCTTCATGGTGTGTAAGCGTTCGACGAGAAACCTGAGATACGCCGCGAACGACAGGAACGATCCTATAGCTATCTCATTTCCTCGTGTACCTTTGTCAAAGATTATCGTGCACAACAGCGCGACGTTTGTTTGCCACGACATATAATTAATAATGTAATCGCTCGCTAATCAGAGAGCTACATCTGCGTGTTAAATGTCGAAGTTAATAATAAATACGAGAGACTTTCATTAATCTTTTCTTATTTTTTCTTTTTACTTTTATCTTTTTACCGTTTTTTATTAACCCATTTAGACCTGAAACTATATTTTTATCTAAATTTTATGAATTTTCGTTTATTACTGGGGTTCACTCTCCAATGAATTCCGGCACAACGAACCATTTTTCTAATATTGTTTATATCTTCTAGTTGACGAATCGCTTAATCGATAACATGAAATTTGAGCGAGTACTTAAGTATATTTTTTTAAACGTATCCGTATTTAGCCGTACCGTATGTGGTACAGTAGGTCTAAATGGGTTAAGTAGAGTATGTGTTATATACTAACGATAATATGCTGGGATTTCTTCAATCTAGGTGCAATGGATTAACAGAAAGTTCGCCCAGTGTGAGTAAACAGGATTAGTTAATTTGTGCATCTATTACAATACCATGCACCTCGTGCTTGTCGATAAACACGATATAACGGTTATCGAATACCCGGGCGCTTTGAAACAGACTTACTACTCGTCCATGGGTGAGTCAGGGTGAACCTGGTGGCATCTGATTTGACTGACAATTACATTTCAAATTGCCCTCTAAATTGGCCCGTGTAATTGCACCCTCGAGATGTAATTAAACCGATAGCCGTTTCGACAGAAGATCTGACGGTAATTTCGTGCTAATGCTCTGTCAGCGGACTTTAATCCGGCGATCATGAATCTGCCGTTTGATCGCACGCACTTGCGTTTACCTTCTAAAAGCAGGCGAGTTTGTGTTCTGCGCGAATATCAAGTAAGCGAAACACATTGACTGGAAGAAAAATAGTACGTAATCATGGATCACGTACTATTAAAATAAAACGTAATCATGGATTACAAGACTCTTAAATCTCCTATGATTACTTCCAATAATATAATTATATAATGTGTCTTTTCTACAAAAAAATGTCTAATTAATCCATTCTAAACGATATGTTTAAACAATTACATGTTATGTTTGAGACATTATTTTATATAAATGATTCTAGAACTCGATACACACACAATAAAAAATTTATGTATACTTTTCCTATGGCTTTTAACTTGCCAAAATTTAGTTGTATTTAACTTGTGTTAAATTCTTAAATTATCATGAAAGCAAACTTTATTTAGAAACACATGCATGATTTTTTCAAAATTCCTTGTACACGTTTTTGCGAAAAAAAATTTCTCGATTCTGGATATTATATGGATATATTTCTAACTATAAATTATATTTCTAATATATGAAAAAGAATTGGAAAAAATGTAAGTCATTAGAATATTATTCGCATGTAATTACTTCGCAAACAATGATCTCGACTATCCATTGAGAATGCGGAGGGGAATTTAATATGAGCTTTATACGACATCCACTTTCTTTCGCATTCTAAGCGTTTCATTCCTCTTCTTAATGCAGCTACATAATCTCGTTTTATACTGTCCGCGTACATAACTTTATACGCACGCGCATAAGTTTTAATATTAGGAAAGAATAAACAGATGTAAAATTATACTTTTATACGATCTCATATTGCGTTTCTCATTTCTGCGTTTAAGCTATGACCTTTTTCCCTTCACAAATTATATTTATACTGCTTTATATATACAAGCAGTACCTGCTGGTACTTCTGTTTGCCATCTGTGAACGATGATGTAGCATGAGGCTCATCACGAGTAAAATTATGAAATATTATAATTATACAGGGTGTCTCAAAACTACCGGAAAATATTTTAATAGCATATTCTGGAGGTAAAGTAGAGTAAAAAATCCTAATACGAAAATGTCGAGGCT
>NJRQ01000010.1:376961-391540 GCA_003063805.1 Aphaenogaster ashmeadi | reverse complement strand
AGCCTCGACATTTTCGTATTAGGATTTTTTACTCTACTTTACCTCCAGAATATGCTATTAAAATATTTTCCGGTAGTTTTGAGACACCCTGTATAGAAAGAATACAACTAGAATTTATTATGTATATATACTATGTATTTATTATTACAGAAATTAAGATTAGTCGACATTTTTCCGAATTCATTGCCGACTTTTTTGATGATAAAAGCGGTACAAAGAGGAGGATGTCGCATTTAAGTCACGTTAATCTTACATTGTAATCTTACACATCCCGCTGTATCCCTTCAAGTTTGTAAGGATTTCTTGAATAATCGTAGCGGATATGTACAGCGCTAAGTGTGACAGAACCTGCGCCATTCAACTACTCTGCTCCATTCAACCTCTCTGCTCCAGCAAAAGTGCATTATCTGGCAAAGAGTAGTCCGAATGCTCGTTGATGAATGCTTTATGCAGCGAGCGATGCCTCGTACATAATGACGCGAATACGCCTCGAAAAGCGTCGTTGATCTTAACGTAAACAAACATTTGTAGCAGCAAGATCACGACAGAATTGGTCGGCAAGTAAAGGAAGACTTGCCCTCTTTTCATAGAATGAACACGCTATTTGTCCTTTTCGTCGACAACAAAAGAGGGGAACCGGGAGACCTTGCAACTTATACGCGCCCGCTGGAAGCCGCGACGATATAGATGAAGCAAGAAGCACCACCGGAAGAAGTAGTCGGAGACATTCATCTTCCCGGATAAACGCGAACGAGGAAGACAACAGTGACTTGTAACTGTACCCCGCTTTCTTCTTCCGCTAAATCGCTCTTTTCTCGTCCTTTTCCCGTTTGCCACTACCTATCAGTCCGATTGCAACCGCCTCCTTTCCTCAGTCGTCGTTCTGCAGCAGGACGTTTGATAAGAGGTCCAAGGAAATTTCGTCCGACCTCGTTCAAATGAGATCTCCCCATTTTTCTCCGGCCGGATCGGCCGCCGTGACGAATACCGCCTTTCATCGCGACTGGCGGAAATGGCGGCATGGAAAATCCGGCGTAAAGCTTTATGCGATTCCAGTGTCCTTCGGACAGTAAGATGGGCGCGCGGGGGCGGTGGGATAAAAGGTGTCGCGGGTAAAGAATCGACGACACGTAAGAGGATAGCGTGAGATCGGACGCGCGTTGCAGCGCGCGAAGACGCTGCAGGAGATGGGGAGTGAGACGAGAATAGGGTGACGGAAGATGCGACGGAGAGAAAATAATGGCGCGGAGGAAATCGAGGAACAGAACCGTCCGCGAGGAGAGATCATCGCGCGAGAAATGAAATCCGGGTGAATGCGGAAAGATGAAGAGAAGTATTGTGGAGGCTATCGAACGGAATCGACGAAAGAGAATTGAGAGGAGGAAGAAAAAGTAGCGGGTGGCATTCGGCACGATAGTATATCAGGAATTTATGGAGAGAAAGAGCAAGAAAGAGGGCGTAAAATGATACAATCTGACGGAGAAAATAGGGGGCCATAAATCCAGAAGTGTTTTATGAATGGGCAAAAACGGTTATAGAGAGAAAGCTATTACACACGCGGAGATTTCAGTCTGTCAGAATTAGCACAGCGAAGTTATTTTTAGGAGTTTTTGCGACAGTACACGGGGATGATGCCCGAAATTGATTGCCGAACTTCGAAGGCTTATTCTGATCACTTCAAGGATTAAATAAAAAAAGAGAAAACGTAAACGACTGTAGATCCGGAGGAACGTTTCCGGAGGAATTCTAAAACGGTTACATAATATAGGTAATAAAATTGTAATAAAAATCATTTCGGCCGGTAAAATACACCATTAAAGTTTAACTATTCACTTTGCAGATACATTCTGTACATTATAAATTAATCTACAGAATATTATATACAATGATATAAATACAGCCGTTATTAAGCGCATACATTAATACAAATTCTCAATATTATTCAGCGCGTTTGTACGCGCTTACAAAGCAGACTGTATTGCCGCGTATAGATTTTTTAGTACGTACGTACTGTTAAATGAGTGAACATATGTTTACAAGTGTTTATGAGCGCCTGCAAAACCCGATGCAAGGTGTATGCACGTGTTCCATTTATACGCACACACATGCGCGCAAGTGAACAATTCGCTATTCGCGTCCAAAGCCATCGGCCTGTTGGCAATATCGTTTGTTAGCGTAGTTTGACCGTCAGGCGATACGCACACATACATGCATACATACACACAAACACACACACACATACACACAAAATCGAATACTTCCTAGTTAAAATTGCGTTGTTTGATTGCGAGATAAGCGATAGAAGCGAGATGTGCGCGATAATCGTGGCGGAAGCAGGTACACGGACAATTTAAATATCCTTTAATTAAAGCCGGCAATTTTTTTGCGCTCCCGCAACGACATAGCGGTAACCGTACAATGCAATATTTGATTTTTTTTCCCGAAGAAATAATTCGGCGAAAGAGGCTAACGATTACGACTCGCAGTTTGCACGGCGAGAACGACGGTAAAAGAGAGAAGAACATTTGATATTACGTGCTCACACACGATCGGCGGCTTATTTCCATCGGGCGTATAGCATGCCATTATCGGATGTAATAGATTCCCTGAAACTTTCTGCCTCGGTATGATTGCGCCAATTGTGTCGTGAACTTTTTGCACGATAAGTTCTCCACGTCGTTTGAGAGAGCGCGCGAGCAATATTTAAACTTTATCACTTGCTTTACACTTTGCGATTTAAAGTCACGAAAATGCCTTCTCTTCATGAGTATTAACATTATTGTAACTTTTCGAAGCTTCACATGATATTAAATTAAAACAAAATTGTTTTGTTTGGCTCGTTAACATACAAATGTACTTAAAAATCGATGGCCAGTACGAAACTCAGTTTACTCAATTCATTAAAAAGGCCACCAACTGAAGAGAATCTCTGTAGACATCAATACCAGTTTTTGATACTACTATTACATTACAAATATTTGTTTCATTAAATTTAATGTATCGCATGTATAGCCGTGCTCCAGGTTCGTACTAGCCATCGATTTTTATATACGCTTGTATTTCGTATTTAAGCGATCTTCATTGCAATATATTTATAAGTATAAATCAAAGTTTAGTAATTCAAGAAAATCACGTTTTAAATTTTAGCATCGACATTTTTTTAACTTTACAACAATTAACCTAACAATATCGGGTGTAAAATTAACTAGAGATATTTATTTATGGGTAATGTATTAAACAATATAGATCAAATTATACTAATATGCCCACCAAAAACATGGTTCTCTTGTAGTTATACTGCATAGAATAATTATAATATAATATTAATTTAACAGAGAAATGAGTTTTAATATTTTGATCATTAAATAGAGTTCATGAAAACATCTGTAGTTATGACTTTGACTCATTTTCGCAAAATTCTGACTTATACTCGTTTGCCCACACACCATAGATATATGAACTTTATATCTGTTACGAAAGAATATCGCTTTTCTTGTAAAATTGACAATAAAATTATAATTATATTTTACGTAGTGCCTTCCTCATCATGTGTATATTAATTGTAACCAGATTGTTGTTGTACTACTTTGCAAGCAGTGGCAAAACTTCGTAATCAGGAAGATGTTTACTTCCATAAAGAAATAATTAAAATGCAAATGCATGCTCGCGGAACTCACCGTTATAGAATATGAAAATAACTTCCGTGTACCTTAAGATGTTGTAAAGCTATAACTCAATAAAAACTTTTTGTTCGAGAAATCAGAACCAAGAGAATAAATTGCAATTTCTTAATCGCTTAATTCTTTGCATAATTCTGTTTATAAGACAAAGTATCTACGTTTCCTGAGCGATAAAGAGACACACGATAGCAATTAAACCTTTCCAATTATTAATTTATAGGGTGAGTTTTTTGGGGCAATTTAAAAATCTTTCCACAAATAATATTTAATTATATATGTAGCGTTTACTAAATTTAATAAAATTGAATTTAATAAAATTAACAAATTTGAAATAATAAACCAATGTAGTAATATATATAATGAAATACAAAAATATGTCTCTACGATATATCGTAAAGTTCTGAAATTATACAAGGATATTATACAAAAAATGACTAAACACTGAGATCTAGAATTTTTCCAGTGCAATATACATTGTATCTATTTCTCGCGTTCGTAACTGCATCACCTATAACGGAAACGAGCGACGTTTCGATTTTCCCATCAGAATTCGTTGATGGTGTGCTTGAAGAATATTACGCGATCGTGTACGCGAGAGAACGGTGATCTGGTTCGCTCTGACGCGGCATTGACGGTAAGCTGGCTGCTGGAAGGCCAGGTGACGGGACATACGACCCTCGACGGCGCGATCTTCGGGGCTTTGAAGCTTTGGGGGCACGATCGAAAGCCATCGTGTCTCCTACCGACTACCTCAATGGCGTCGGATTGGATCAAAGAGGCTTGCTGAGAATAGGCATGTTTACGTAGTACATACGCGCATGTACCTGCCCACGGTATATTTGAGTAAACTGATCCACATCGATATCCGGCGATGCTTAAGAGGTTTAAACGGTATTGGTGTTCCAGATCTCTTTCTCTTTCCCTTCTTCCCTTTTCCCTCTCACCCTTTGCTTCAATCTGCACGTATACTCTTTTTTCCCCTTATACTTTCCACACACAGAATAAAAATTACACTAGAATCTTTTTCGACACGATCTTTTCAACATCGTTGAAATAATATCGTTTTTTAGGTAACTGAATGCAATAGTATAGTAAGAAAACTGATATTTCTTATAGTTGCTTATACATGTAATTCTTGAATAAATAAAATTGTGCTATTTAGAATTATCTAAATCCTTTTCTCTGTTTCTCTCTCATTCCCCTTTCTCTCTCTATCTCTCCCTTCAATCATCCCAAAAAATTTATAATGAAAACTGAAAATTGTCCTTTTTATACAATATAATTTTTTTGTTTCTTTCCAGGTATGTACGGAACGACGATTCGCACATGTACATGTTTGTTAAATATGATGGCCCCATCTTCTGGTGAGAGATGTCAATTATTATAATCCACATTCTTTTAGTGGCTTTTTATTTTATCATGCCAATTATTACTCACTCAGTATTTTTACAAAGATGATTGCAAATAGGACAATGGGACACTTATGAAAATAGGGCATCCATAATCCAACTAACCCCAAAATGCCATAAGCTTTATTTAGAACGAGAGAATACGTAATATACGCACACATTGTAGTTCATGCATTTAAAATTGCGAACTGACAGATTTGTAGCAAAACGATACGTAATAGCGCTTGATTAAAATTTACAATAAAAACAATAAAAATGCTATAAATATAAAACCTATGATTCTTCTATGAATGTTGAGAATTTAGTTCAGCACATTAAATTGACCTAGCAAAAGTGAATGGTGAAATCTCCTTCCGCTGTATCGTGCCACGAATATTCAAGGCACCCAGTCTTTTAAAGAATTTTCTTATTCTTCAACGGTATGTTGTAAAAATGTTCATAAAATGTAAAAAAATCCCACAGATTTGACATACAATAAGATACGAGAGAGCACATCATTAAATGAGAAACAGTCTGACAATCACGCCATTAGATGAAACAAAGTTTGACAACCACTGTCCCTGCGGCAAGCTCGACCGTCTTCCAACGAGAAGTGTTTTACGAACCTTCATCAGCGTCGATATCGAACGCCAAGCATCGCCCGTAACACACATTGATTTTTCCTCCTATCCCATAATCCTCCGGCTTTCTTCTCCCTACTACCTCCTCGCGCGCGTGTTTTTCTCAGCGACTTCCGGCTGATTGCCGGTTTTCAATTCCGTGTCGCGTTTCCGCTCGCTTTAATCGGTTTTAATTACGGATTAGGTAGCTACGGTGGAGAACCGATCCTAGTTAGGTCGCCATTCATCGCGCGATGCGAAGCTGATTCTCGCTTCATTCTGGCGAGCATTCGGCAGTATTAGTTTTCACGTCTTGTCGATTCATCGCTTGTCGAATTCGTTACGATTTCACGCATCCGCTGTGAACGCTCAAACATCTATCTGTGCAATTCCAAAGAGAGCTTCTTCTTGAAAAATTCAATTGAATTCGTAGAATAAAAATCCCTTTCAATTATGAGAAAGAGAGAGACACAGAGAGAGATAGGGAGAGAGAAATGATAAAAAAAATAGATCGAATTGTGTAAGACTTCTTTTTAAATATTACCAATCCTTCTCCACAAATTATTTGACTAGATAGTCTGATTCTGAAATAGTCGATTTATTTTAATACGCGAAAAAGAGTCCTCAAACGCGATGTGTATTTTCGAAAAAATATTTTTTCATCTGTAATAAAAAAATGCCATACTTCTTATTTCACAAAAGCTATTTTCCGGTGCTCGATTGAACGAGCATTTGACAAACGTTCTAAAACGTTTTATTGAATTTTTTCGCGTTTGTTTCTCTCTCATTCGTTTGGAACGAGCTATTCAACTGTCAGTGCTTCGACTATATTTGATGATGATTTGATGATTTCGGGCACACAATGAGATAAATAGTACACTAAATTTTTTGCTCACTCAGTGCATCAACAACGCACGGAGAGAAAGAACGAGCTGAATGCAATCAGTTTTTATTGTTTTTTTATTAATGCTGTTTGCGCTAATACTGTTTTCACTGAATACACGCTATTTCCTACGCGTATTTTTTTTCTATAATCCTCTCACTGCACCGAATGTATTTTCTATGTATGTTCATTCATGACACTGAATAATACAATTCTCTAAAATAACAAATGGATTATTTGAAGATAGCAGCTCATATATTTCGATATTTCTCGGTAGATGTATTCGATATATGCCCGGTGTCTAACTTGAATTTGTATATATATTCGATAATTTCGGATTATTTAAAGATTTTCAGTTATGTTCAGGATATAAAATTTCAGGATATAAAGTCGATTTCAATTTTTTCACACGATTTGAATAATCGGAATTGGCGATACTTGAGTACACTTTAGGCACGAAAGTACACGAATATAAAAGATTTTTCTGTCACGGTAAAATTGCATCTGCTGTTGCATATTCCATGTGAAAGCAATCAAACTTTACTAGCATAACCAATTATTTGATATTGATGCAAAATTCGTTTTATTGAAGAATCTTGTGAAATAAACGTGCTAATAAAAACACAAATTTTCTACTAACAAAGAAATATTTAATTTGTTACTAAAACGAATCATAATACAAACACTGAAAAAAAAATTCTTGGTAAACTTGTGAGATGCATTTAGTAATGCTTTTTTTGAAGTATTTGATTATTATTATCGATTATAATAATAATAACAAAACATTTTGTAATAATTATAAACATTTGTAATAATTATAAAAGAGCAAATTTTGTTTAGTTGAGCCAACTAAATTATGTAATACTTATTATACGTTTAGTTTAAACTATTTCACCAAGGTGCTTGGTAACATTAACCAAGCCTGGATTTTTATAACCAAGCCTTTCTTTCAGTGTACTTGGAAAATATTGTTACTGTAGTGAGAATTATTATAGCGAAATAATTTTCAGCAAGATTATTTGCAACAAATCTAGTACTACTTTGCTAGTACTACTAATGATATTTGCAAATAATTTTTTTTTCTTTACACAATGTGATAACGTCGATATTAATTACGTCGACCAACAACCGAATCTGCGTGTGGTTAGTGCATCTTTTAGAATTATCCGACCATGTTGTGTAAACTATCTCATCCCGAAACCGAAGATCGAATTTCACATGACACGCAGGATATCTGTCACAAACCATGCGAATTTGCAACGAGAATTCAATTAATTGTGCTAGCATGATGAAGTTTGCTTTTCGTGCTATTATTCGCACGAGTAATCAATTCAACATGTTCTCTTTCACTAGCTCTCGCAAATATTACTTATGTAAGATTAGAACAACCATAATATAGTATACTTGGGGTTAGCAGACGACACAATCGGCTTTCGCTTTATAAATAGCGTCTCGAAAGTTATGTTACAGTACCGAACTATTTTTCTGTTCATGTTTGGACAGGAAACATTATTGGTTGGCCTTTCCTCTTTCTCCCTTTCCCCCCTCTCTCTCTCTCGCTCTCTTTCTCTCTCTTTTTTCTCTTCCTCTTTTTCTCTCCGCTCCTAAAAATCGAGCACATCACAAATCGTGCCTGTCTGGCATAACACTTTTGATAAAAAAAAGGTGAATGTAGAACTGCCAGTGCACACGACGATTTTTGTTCAGCGCCGAATGCCTGCACAGTGTTAGCACTATGTGAAAATATGTTTTTCACCATGATACTGTGGCGGTTTGTTTTCGAGCTAGGACGGCCGTGGAAAGAGAAACAGTTTTACTTAAAAAAATATAACGGAATTGATTATAATGCTGCTTTGTTCAATATATACAAATAAATACATTATTGCAATACGACCAGTTATAAATGCACCGCTTTATTGTATACACAATAGTATACACAATACACAATAGTTAATGCCCTGTTTTTAACCAGTTCGTAATACTTATTTTTTAATTTCAGTTTAATTTATTGTTTAATTTCTGTATCTAAATAGGTGGAAATACGAATTGCTATATGTGTTTTAAATATATATAAATCATATAAGCAAGTAACGTCATTATTTAATACGTGCTGTGCATCTTTGAGTGAATAAACCCGTGGGATACTCAAGTTTTATCTACAATTTCCTCACTAAAACTGCATTTTGATCATTTCCTGATCAGTGAAAACGTTTAACTGTGGCATTCACATTACATCTGGAACAGGATTCCATGCTTCGCGTAAACAGAGCTATTAATGCGTCTCGCGTAAAATCTCGTTATTCAGCAACTTTCGTCCGGTATATATCGGCAACGAATTAGATTGCCTGTACTTCGTTAGCAGTTCGCAAAATTGCATTTCTCGGGATGATATACATCGCGCGTCCAACGTCGTTGTCCGATTTGAATCGATCTGTCACGGCCGAAGCGCGGGGTTTTTCCGGTTAATACGCGAAATTGTCCGAAATACTTTGCTGGTGCTCAAAACAATTAGTATTTTAATTCGATTTTTCAACTACAGCCATGCGGATTTGACATTGAGAAATGTTCCAACAAGCACGCTTTTTGCAATGAGCTTTCCATGTAAATGTCATTTCACTAAAACGGAAAAATCCGGAGATTTTACAGCAAAAATATTTTTGGAAAAAGGATTAGATTTCATATATTTCAGAATCTATAAATCTCGATAGTCAATGTTTGTAACATTCACAGAAAAGATTTTTACTGAAGCGCAAAATTTAAATTTTTCTAAGATAGGGTAGAGCGGGGTCAAAAGTAACAATTTGACTTTAGAACTTGATTGTGGAAGAACTATTATAGTAAAAAAAAACGTGCTGTACCCCAAGCTAACATATTCATTTCACCTTATCGAAATCATAACATTTAAGCTTTGTGATAAATAAAATCAAAATTATCAATCAAAAATGAAAACAAAGAAAAATGTTACAATCGCCCCGACTCCGGGTCGGTTGTAACACTATAGGAGGTCAATAGTAATTTTAAATAATCAAAATCAAAAGTATTTATTCAACAAAATTATAATAATTCTTATATTAGCAGAAGTAAACTAAAATATTCTTACACAAAAGAAAAATAGCAAAATAAAATTTTATTCTTATAAAATTCAACTCTTTTATATTAATCAGTCTTTTTAATCTTGGTACGAGGCATTCTGAAATAAAAATAGTTTAATTATGATCCAAAATGAAATAAATTGCATCAGCCAGGATCGGTTGTAAAGTTATATTCAACTCCAGACAATGACGTTACAATGGTCCCCGACTATGTTTTTGAACTTTAGATTTAAAATTTTTAATAATAACATGTTAAAAATGGATAAGTAACAATCATTATAATATGCAAAAAAAACTAAACTTAAATATAAATAAAAGACAAAGTACTGACTTGCAGTGGAAATATTTGTATTAGAAGATTGACACGCTCGGAAAAGAATACTTTACGGTCTCGAAAATATATCTTGATCACTGCGCACGTCCACGCAGTAGCTAGGCCGCAGACGTTCTGAGATATATGTTGTAGCTTGTTTAGTTTCACGTAATAACTAAGCACGCGCACGTGTCTATCTATATATCTATAGATATTTGAGTTGTTACTTTCGCCCCTTGTTACTTTTGACCCCGCTCTACCCTACATATGCAACACATTTTTACGACATTCGATGTTAAGTTAAAAGCAAGAAAAATTTATATTCGCGAATAACGTGTTTCGGTTAGAGATATGGCCAATAACTGACAAGAGTGACCCCGACTTAGTCAAATTTTATTACATTACGACCAAGAGGAAGGCGATACCTTGTCGGCATTACCCAACAGCGCCAGAAATCGATAATGGCCAAATTCGAGGGGTCGTTATCGATTCCTAACGCTGACAAAGTATCACACTTTATCCACCCTTAGCGCTCCTTCGCTCCTTCGTGAGACTTGAGAGTCCTCGTTGATCCAGCCCAGTGGAGCGAAACGCGGAGTGACTTTCCGCAGCTGGATGCATTATCGTATCCTTCTCCGGCTATCGAAAGTCATGCGTGGAACGATATTGACGGTAACTTTTCCCCAGTGTCCGCAAACTTTCGGCCTGCGTGGCTTGAAACTTCTTCATGACAGCTATTTTGTGAGGGCTCAAGAAAGAAAGTATCTCGTTCCGATCTTCTCTAGGGGAGATTCACGCCTGCGAGACGAGACTGAACTCTAGCGACGTATAGGAAATCCATTAAGGGCTGCAGTCATTTTCGTTCGCTCGTCGATCATCTAGCTAGAAAACGGTCCGCCGTCGCCTTAAGGGCAGATTATAGGCACGATTAATAACGGCGATTAATAACAATGAAGATCACCAATGAACACACTGTGCTCCAAAATAAACTATGAATGTGTGCTACTTTAGATAGGATATATATACATTTTTGGGAATTGCTAAGTAATTAAAATACAAGAGAGAAAGGGAGAGAGAACACTGTCAGCATATTTATCTTAAAAACAGGTTGCAAATGTAACAACTTCTCTAATTTGTAATTAAAATTTTGAATTATCGTAGCCTTTTAAAAATTATGACTATTGACACACATATCATGGAAATGTTTCAAATAATGTACTTCAAAAAGTGTTTAATCAACGACAACATATACAATTGTTATAACAAATTCATCCAAATGCATTAATTAAAACTTTCAATTGCGCATAAAGCCACTGAATTGCGCTCCAACAATTTGGCTTAATAAAATTGATTCTTTCTATAAAGACTATCACAGATTGTTTTCACCGAAGCCGTAACTAAAAATCAATAAAATTTCGCACGTTGCGAAACTGTCTCTTTTTTCAATAAAAAAATTTGGGACAATGAAGGAAGTAGCACAATCGATCGCGTTACATCATCATTTCCGTCATCATTTCATCCGGCGGCGCGGCGTACGCGGAATGCGTCGTATCACGTTACCAATTTTCACCGTGCGCCATTCGGCCGCGCACAAAGCGGCAGATTTCCCTCGGAATTTAAAGCGTACTGTGGGTTCCCGCATTATAAATGAAAGGAACGACGACGAATCGGTCCGACAGATTAGTTTCGAAAAATGAATGCGATACCGAGCTAATGCGCCGTCCAGCGCGCCCGACACGGAGCGAGTAACGACGAGTAAAATTGCGACGATAGAAAAGAGATCGGAGGAAAAGACGGTTAGATAGCGGAATCCCACTATATCCTGCTATCCGCCACCGTCGAGCGGGTAGCAAACGAAAGAGACTTAAACGGCGAACAATTGAACGAAAGATAAGTGTCTATAAAATCGGATGATGTTTGGACCCGACTGGAAAAGACGTAAGATTGTGAGGAGTAAAAGTTCGAATTTATATTAGAAGTAACTATAAAGAGAGAGAAAAGAGAAGACTCGAGAGCGACAGATGGAACAAATCCTAATCTGTTAGTGGAATAAAAACTTCCGTTGTGCTTTATTAAATTGTCATACGCATAAAAATATTTGCACTCATATTTGTTAATAACGTGCGTTCCAGTAACTTTGAAAGATAATGTTCATAAACGAGAGAGGTTACGTTTGTCATGTAAAATAGCATTGTTCTATAAATGTATTTAAGAAAATAGAGAAAGGAGAGAATTTTGTCGACGGAACAAAAACACGGATATAGATTTATTACATATCTTATTCTCCATAAAGAGCGAAAGAAAACAAAACGCGGAAGCTTAACAATACGATTCTCATGCATATGCATCGCGGCAGTTTGGCAGCCAGTTACGTTCAATTATTCATTACTTCCTCTTTTCCAAGCGCTGTACAAACCAAATTCTAAGTAATTACGTAACCATTATATCGCTGTCAATTTCCGACCTTTAACGGTAGTACACGGCGGTAAGATGTCTGTTTCCGGTAATGTTCTGACGCCGCGAGTGCTTGGTAACGACATGTATTTTCATCTCTATTTAGTGCCGTGTTTACAGCTAATGCGGTTCTCCCGAATCTACCTTTGATTAGCTTAATACGAAAATAGCGTTCTGCCGCTAACAGCAGACGGGCGCGTTTAGCAGTAAACGCGCGATGGAATTACGGGCCGAAACGTGCGTTGTTCGAGCGAAACTGGATTCGCGGAGATCTGATTTCACGAACGATGAGATGGCTATCTCTGCGCGAGGATAATCGAGCAGAGACGGCAAGAAATTGAAGGAAAAGACGAACGCAGGACTTTTTCTGCCCGTTGCACGAAAGACTTTCAAAGAGTTCAACGTTCCGCGAAAGTATGAAGTTATTCCCCAGCGAGTAATTTCATTTATCATATAGGACATCGTCGTGCACGGCGATTATAGACGGCTCGGATTATAAGACGTGCCGACGAAGAATCGCGGAACTTCTTGCGAGAAGTTGGACGTCATAATTCTCCGCGTTCTCGAACGCTTTTGCGCGAAATATTAGCCGGGAAAGCAATGTCCTGGGGACGGTCACTGTTGCGGGGAACGACGAGAAAATTGTTTTTACGATCGAGGGTTGTGTATCACACATCGTGCGGAGCGGAGCGCGGTGGAGAACAGCGAAGAGATGGCGGAACTTTTCTCCGCTGTCAGGAGCCGTGCGTCAGAAGCCATAAATTACACGTGACCTCTCGCGAATTCCTGGTGACATCCTCCTACGCTATTTCAATGGGTCCCGTCGAATTCTTTCGCCCGTCGGCCAGTCATAACTGGAAATTCACATCGTTCAAGTGAACCTGCAACGTCAACGTACCTACTAGTATTTTTGCTGATACGCGTATATTTCACTTATCTTTCAAAACTGTTATTCGCACGTTAATATAACATTATCGTGCAATATATATTCGAAAAAACGTTTGTGAAAATATAGTATAAATTTTATCGATCGACTATAGTTCCTATCAGAAAGTTTCTCATGCAGATATTTTTCGTTATTAAACGATTTTGATGTATATATTTTATCCTAGCAAAATTACCTTTTTAAAAAAAGGTAAAAAAGCGCAAAGTAAACGCGCTCGTAGTTTGTACCAAACTATACCTCATAATGTTTTTGTATCTCGAAAAAACCCAAGTGGTATCTTTCATAAAAAAAAATACAACCTAAAAAAGTGGTACGTATCTATGTATTAAAAAATGTATGAAATCTTTAAATTGCGCCAATTGGAAAGAGAATATATGATAAGAATTTTATAAAATTAAAATTTTTTTAATCTAACAAGAATTAAAGACCTTAACAGTACAAAATAAAAAAAATTTAATTAAAATAAAAAAAATTTTATGTAAAAAAACTTGGCGCTGCTAGACTGAATAAGGAAAATGAATTATTTGAATATTACATTAAGATTACAATAGCTTTTCGAAGTTAAGACGAAAAATAATGAAAGATAACAAACACAGAATTACACTTGTGTAAGAATTATCTGGCATAAAAAAGAAAATAAGGATTTATTATACTATTTATATACTGTAAGGACTCCTTACAAAAGAAGAAAAAAACCCATCAAAACCCGTCTTGATATTCTCATTTAAAAAAATAAGCTTTAAAATGAGCTTTATATTAAGCATGGAGATTTCTCGCAGATGTGAAATTGTTAGCAGAATCTCGTAGAGATATCTCTACGTTATATATGCACGCACGTGTGAACTTAATTAACATGTTTTATTACATCTAATAATTTATTTGATACTTGCATAATGTAAGTTAAATTTAACAACACATTAGTTGAAAGCATAAATATTATTTTTTAATATAATTTTATCAAACAAAAGTAAATTTAAATTTATTAAAATTAATTTGAGATAAAATAAAAAAATGTAGAGGAGAAGGTGGTAATATGGAACCCCACTTTGTTTTTTAACGATTTCTTGTAAATTATAAGCTCAATTTTTTTATTCTTGGTATGCTTAGATTATTTACTCTATTGGTAACCCATTTCTAACGTCCAATTAATGATTCTCCACTTACAAGAAAAGCTGCTTAAAGATTATCGCAAAGTGAGCAATT
>NJRQ01000010.1:322100-376830 GCA_003063805.1 Aphaenogaster ashmeadi | reverse complement strand
ACGTGTCTGACTTTGAATGTTGTCTTTTATTCGTGAATACTTAGAAATAAACGAAGTTTTACATACCTTGCAAACTATCGGAAAAAGAAATACGTTTATTATTTCGTCGCCAAGCAAAACTAATGACTGTAACGCTCTGACGGCTCAAAGAGCAACCTAATGTACAAGTTTCAGCTGTCACTCATAGAGTGCAATTAAATCGTATTAAGATATTGGGGGGTTCCATAAAATCTGTGGGTTCCATATTACCACCTTCTCCTCTATTCATTATATGCATTCTTTTATTTTACCCTATTTTATAATTACATACGCAGAATGTTTCTCTACTTAATTTGCCAAAAAGCTGTCAAAATAAAAAAGATTTTTATCATAAATTGTTATATCCTTTAATGTCTGCAATTTCCATTGTATAAAATGTTTACTGTTCGTGGCATTACAAAACATCAATATTAAAATCTGATTACTTATGAATCGAGATTTACAACTAATGTCGGAATTGAATACGTTCAGCTTTCGTCCAAGCCTCCCTCTCGCAAAGATAAACTCGCCGTTAGTACGTTATTTTTCCCCTTTTACTTCCCTATAAAATGGGGTTTTTCGCGAATACGAATACGAAAGAGCTTTCCCAATCTCTTCGCGTCTCTTGTGCGACTTTACCCTACAACTCGCTCTCCCCTCCGATATATAAGCAACCGTTTATTTTTTTTATCTTCTCAGCAGCTTCGTTCGTTAATAGCTGACGGTTTTGCATTACATTCTCATTGATTATACTTCACATTATATCCAACTCGATATTTCCATAAGCCGTGGAAGAATGTCTGTGAGAAATATTTACACAATATTCTCCAGCTTCGCATGACGTAAATTTCAATATGATCTCTTTGCTCCTCTTTTAACGTCAATATTACTGCGTCGACATCGTTATATAAACTCGACTGAGAAAATATTTCGCGTGCGTCCGATTCTTCGCTTAAAATAATTATCGATTAACGTGTAGCAACTCAAACGGGAGTATTTCAATCCGGACTAGCTTCGCCCGTTGTTATTACAGTTTAACAAACGAATATTTCCGTTTGACGCCCGTGGCACAGCCGCGCTTATTAATCCTCCTAATGACGGCTCAACGTGCGTCTCCTATCTTCTCGTCCTCGCATCTTTCAGACAATCCCGTGAGAGGCTGCGCGTCTGTTAAACCCGTCTTGCCGTTTCCCTCTAAAGCGCCGGGAATCGCTGTGAAACAGTTTCCGGCGTATCGATTTCCGGCGGGAACTTCTTCCGCGCCGGCTCTTCGAAGGATACCGGGCTGCGCCAAATCTAATCTTGGCCAGCGGCGGCTATTCGGTTGGGGATCCTCGAGTCACCCTGGCGGACCATTCCCTGCGGCAGGAATGCGAGTGGCTACCGCATGGAGAGTAGCGTACGTGAAATGCCTGGTAATCCGGTAACTAATTGGCACCGCGACGCCAGCTAATTTTATGCAGATCAGATTTCGCTATTAAGACGCGTGTACGTGAATGCGCGGGGCTACTCGACCGCGGCTCTTGCTTTTTCCATGGAATTTGTTTCTCATTGCGCGCTACGGCGTTCCTTCTCTTTTAATAATAATAAATTAGGTCTTACTCTTTCCCTTTCCTCTTTTTTCTCCTTTCTTCGTCTTAGTCATATTGTACCGCTATCCATCTTATTTTTTTATCTACTTTCTTTATGTTACGTGTTCTGGGAGAGCTTACCTCCTAGGATATGAAATAAATCCCTGTTCTACTCTCCACCTCTCTTTCACTCTCCTCGGCGCGAAAGCTGGTTCGATGAGAGAGGATCCGACGGTCTTCCGCCGATTCGATGCGGATGCCTAAAGTGGAAACATTCGTGATGGATCGTCACCTCCGTGCTCGCGCTCCTTAATTTATTGCTGGCGATCAGTAATTGTAATAGCAAATCATTAAATATATCATAATTACGTAAAATATATATTTGTACGCATGTGTATATATTACACGTTGTGCACATTTATGCCGTCACTCCTGTCCTACTAACTTACTATTTCCAAAAAATTTAACAATACATTACGTTGTCTGTTACATACGGAAAGATTGTGATTTGAAAGATTATACTTAAAGATTATAATTTATTATCGGGAGTTTATTAGGTACGGATTTAACAGTATTTCACAATTTTGGATATCACAACAGGAAAATATGTTAGTGGCTCATATAGAACATAATGTATGTGCAGCGTTATATACTTCGGTTTAAAACCAAGAATTATCAGCGAAGCACAGGATGACAGATTATTTTACCGATCTATATGAACTTAAGTGCTTTCACGTCGTTCACCGTCAGCGGAATGACTGATCGCGGAACAGTCCAGTAAGTGAAAAACAAAGTATGTGAATTTTTACTTGCATTTCTCATTATCATTAATTCCTTTGTCCTTACGGATTAAATGACGCCGTATATCCCTTAAAACTAAATCACATTATTTTATAGTATCCCTAATTACGTAATAATATATGTGCATGATATTTGATAATATTTAATTTCGTTTTCAGGTAATGATTAAGAAAAAGAGAATATATTAACCGTAGAAATATATAACACAAAAAAAAATAGCTGCCGTAGCTAAAAACTGCGTGTGGTAGCTAATTTCAGTTGTTATATATATACAGCTAACATCTTAGCTGTGATACCTATTTTATTGCTGTCGGTGCAAAACGGTTTGCTGTAATTTAGAATTTATAGTCACGATAACAAATAAAGTTTAGCAAATCATGATTAGCTATGGTAGCGAAAAAATTTTTTTCCGTGAAATAATTAAACTTGAAATAATTGACGTAGTTGACATAATGAGTGTAAGATAAATATATAATTCATAATACATAAATAACGTAACACTAGATCTACCGACGATTAATTTCTACTCTATTTAAGTATATTATATATAGATATCTTTGACAAAAGGGATGAAGGGGAAAAGTAAATCGTTCAATTTAATTATTTATATTGTATAAAAGTCATGGAAAATCTCAGAAAATGCACTGTTATTTGAGAAATTAAAAAAAAATTACACAAACCTCTATCATTTTGATTGCTTTGTAGTTCTAATGTTAATATTAAATATCGTCAGTTGTTAATATCTAAGTTAATAGCTAGTAGAAAGATACAGATTTAGTATCTCAAGATAAAGAGAGATATAAACTTGAATTCTACAGTATCTAGTGGGATTTAAATAATCTATGCAATTAAAAATGGGACAGAGAGAAGAGGGCGAGAGGAAGGAAAGAGGCGGTAGAATATCGGAATAGAATACTCGAATCTGATCGAATAAATCGAATGACCCTTTTAGGTGGATACAGAGAATCGGCTTAGTGGTGGATCAGGTAGGAATATATTCCTAATCGTGGACGAAATAACCCATGCTCGACAGGTGAGACAAGAGACTACTAAAACTGCGCGTTTTAGATTATGAGCTTAAAAGAAAGTATTTGCGGCGTAAATAAAGCTTAACACTGCGATACACTGGGCTTATTTCAATGTCATACTTAACGTGCAAGGCACAAATAATTTCATCGTGGAAGAAATGTGTGATAGAAATATTAAGAAAATAAAGAGAAGATGTAAAAGAGAAGATGTAATGATTATAACAGTAATGTAATAAAAAATTATGAATGAAAGGAATTATTATAATATCTCAGAAAGTGAAAGCAAAAGTATATGAAACGAAGGAAGATTAAAGAAGTTCGCTGTCAAAGAGAAATCGACCGTACTCGCTAAAAACTTTCCTACTAAAAGCAAATGCGCGGCGAATCTCGTATAGCTTGTACAGGTGGAACGTGTCACAATTTTCGGTGCTGTACCCTAATCGTAATTTTCTGAAAAGGTATAATTTCGTATCATTGAACTACGGCGCGGGAAAGGGCGAAAGGGAAAGGGAGCATCTGTAGGCGTGATTTGCGAAGGGACGGAGAAAGTTGGAAGAAAATAGGATGCGAGGGGAATGCGGACGAGCCCTGGGTGGGAAGCGATGGTTGCCGGCCTTGGTCGGAAGGAGACGCTGCGAAAAATACGAGCGAGGAGTCTAAGGCGGGCGGCAACTCGCGGCTGAAAACTCCATTATCGTCGCGTGAACTGAATAGCAATGTCCGCGTTCTACGGGGGCGGAAGACAAGGGCCGGCGATGGAAAGATGCGGGGAGACGGCGACAGATGTGTCCGCATTTTTAAGTAGAACGGCTACGCTAATGGCGAATTAAACGGGTAGCAATTAAGGTTTGCCGAGGGAGAAGACGAGGGTGCGAGATCGAGATGGGTTCCGATTTCAACTGTAATCGACGGTACGGACTCGTGCGCGAACATATAAAAGGATTAACACTCGCGATTCGGTCCAGGAATCTCTGAATAACGAACAGCGAATAACGATTCCAGCGTACGGCGGGTTCGCCCGAACGGCGAATTCGAAGGCTCGAGTGGATTTGCCGATGGATTAATATCGTCGCTCTACGATCAAATCTGATCAAAACGGACGTGCTTAGTATGAAGTATTAAGTTAACTTTCTATAACCGCATGATAGGAATACCTTGCGACTTTAACTTGTTGCATTTCTATGTTAAATGTCCCAAAGAAGAATCGCTGATCTCTTTCATATATCACAATTCGATAATAATGTATTTTTAATACATTTTAATAGAATATGCGTGGCAATTGCTGCGCGCGCAATATCGAATAAAATTATATTAAAATCCACCAGTGAAAGATATAATCAACTTAGATACAATCACATCTTCAGCGTATAAAAAGCGCGTACCGGAGATTTTTTGAATTTTAAATTTTAATGAAGATGCTCCTCTATTTAGCGATCATTTGTACGCGGTAAGAAATCAAGAGCACAAAAAGACCTCCATTTCAATTTCCGCGTCATCATCGTGGCTAAAATAATTGCTGCGGAATCTCCAGCTGAAGAATGATAGGAACATAGCAACTAGAAATATACGAAAGAGGTATAGGAACTAACAAAAGATCCATAGGAATGTGGAAAGGAGAGAAGAAAATGAAAGAGGAAAGGAGTAATGAACGAGAAGAAAAAGAGCAAGGCAAAATAGACTAGGCGGACTGAAGAAGCCAAGGGTATTCGTTACGACTTCTGACAAAGCCGCAAGAAAAAGGAGGAATAACCGGCAGCGAGGAAGCAGATGGACGGAAAGGAGATGTGTTACGCAAGTAGGCTGAAGAAAAAAGGGGAGAGAGAGAGAGAGAGAAAGAAAAAATCGAGAGAAATATTGAGAGAGAGTAAGTCATAATTGCGTTTACAAGAAGCTACGAAGACCAGAAACGAAGCCGAGAGTTAATCGATTGGCGCGTTCAATTTCTTTGCTTCGCCGCTCGACTTTTTTATCGTTCATGTTTCCCTCTTTCTCCCTCCTTCCCGTTCTCTTTTTCTATTTTTTTCTCACCCCTCGCTCTTTTCGCGACTGTAGTGTCCTTACTCTTACTGGAACGCATTCGCGTAAAGAGGACCGGACGGTATTGCGCCACACTTTGCGAACTCGTTTCGTAACTGCAACATGCAAGCCGCATTAAACTGATTGCGATTTACGGCTACGCGCCGCCGTCGGCCCTGTTGCGCCACATTAAAGCACGTCGCAGAGAAATTTACCGGCGTTGCTATCGTTAACTTTGCAGCGGCGCGGCGGCGTGAAGTCGAAAGAGGCCTCAGAATTTCCGCGTATCAGCGTTAAGAATCCTTAAAGTGCACAGAAACACTTGAGAAACAGCGAATGCGCGAAATCTTATAGCAATCTCGAGTAATTAAAAATTAAAAATAAACAGCTTCCTGCAAATTAAATTTGAGAATAGAGAACAAACGTATCGTAGAATTATATAGTTTTTGATTAATTTCAAGTGAATTTTACTATAATTTTCCTTATTTAATGCTTAGTTACAAAGACTGGAAATAATGTTAAAAGTTGGACGAATGTGATGAATATCTTTCCTCGGCATTTAGGTTGGAGAAGACTATTGGGCACTCTCAAAATAATCGCAGCGACACGAATTACGTGGTATGGCTTTGGAGCAAAGGAGCCGAGCTGGCAAAAAACGTCGGCAAATGCAGGTTCAGAATGCTTTCCGCGAGCTGCGGTAGCGCCAGGAGTAATTGATAAGAAATTTGGTCAAGGTGCATCTCTCTAGGGAAATTAACGATAAGCCAAACTTTCGCTGATGTGAGCGAAGTTCCGCGGAGCAAGACGACACCGAAGTCGTGCTTCTTTAATTATTTCTTAAAAACGGCTGATACGTGGAACGTTAAAATGCTTTGCATATATAAATAGGACTCCGTGATAAATCGAACGAATTGATATAAGATTGATTAAGTATAAAGTATTTTTATGAGATTAGGAATGCGTAACAGGAATGCGTAACATTTTTAAATATATTTTAATTATTCGATGTCCTCGGAAGAAAATACGTTTGCAAAAAGTTAAGTTGTATAAATACGTACAATAATTAATTAATTAACTATATATTTTAAATATTTATTAATATTTTTTCTTAATTATATAGCTATTTATTGTACATTAACGATGACGACGATTGATTAACACGCGATGAGATCAACAAGAGCACGCCTCGAGGAGAAATGATCGCGCTAACGAGGACGGCGATGATGTAAATCGCATTAGCTGGTTAATATATCGAGGGGTACTAATAATGGGGGTTAGGAAGGGTGAAACGTCAATCGATACGCAATTTTCTTCACACTTTATAACGATAACGGCATACCCGTTTTCAACCAACGATGACGGATGAAATGTTATAAATTTTGCGTTAATTATCTACAACACATAATTCTGATAAATGACGATACATATCATAATAGAAATAACATTTTGCGCGCGTACCTATTATATGTCTTGATTTGTTTGTTCTATGCTTTAGATAGATTTATCACAGTCATACTTTTAAATTTTGATGCTGAAACAAAATAAATCATTGTCTATTGATATAAACATTATAAAAGAAAGATGTTATGAGAACGTTAAGCGTAAAACTTCCATTTTTTGATCAAAATTGGCTGTTGCTACGGCATAGTTACAATGTTAGAGAGAGATTTATTTAGATAAATAGATTGTCGTGATGGAAAGTTTTCAATAACTCTATCGCTATTCAAAAGCGTGTATACTCTATCGCTTAGTAGGTGCGCACTTGTTCGCACACATACAAAACGAGTATACACGAGTATTCGGCCATAATCTCTCTATTGCCGTTCCTTCCAATAAGGGTAGTCGCAAGACGCTGGCTTATCACACGTAAGCGAGTGTATCGCGCTGATAGGATCAGTCTAGGATATATAGCCCGAAGAAAAACACTTTTGCAAATAACAAATCTAGGTATATTCTTGACGCGGTAAAATTTTTTTTCAGTACAATATAATATTAGATTTCTGATTATGACAATATTCCGATTACCGACATTAACCGTGAATAAAAAGTGCTGTCTGTTCAATTTATTTGACCACGACAATCCATCTGTCTAAATAAATCGCTTTTGATATCATTTGATGTGAAAGTCCTAACAATAATCAATTCTTATTTAAAAAACAGAAATTTTACGCTTGACGTTTTTATCTTTATTTGTATTTATAAATATTGGTATATATTATAGGCATAATAAGAATCGATAAATATTATAAACAATATTTATTCCTTTTTAATAACGAAATTTAAAAGTATAATAATGTAAAACAAAATTATTAAAAAATATATTAAAATATATAATAAATATGCGTTATGTATCATCATTTATCAGTATCATAAAATTGTCTTTAGCGTTTTGAAAATTCACTAAACTGAACGAAAAGTATTTAATCAATGAGGGTAGAAAAATGTATAAATGTATGAATATTAAACATTTAAAAAATTTCGAGATATTTATATATACAATAAATATAAAATGTATATTACATGAAGAATGAAGAAGAGGTTGAATAATAGTATACACCTTTCTTCGAAACATCCCATTCATTGTGATGTAAAATTACATCTAAAATGATATAAGGTCTGGTGGGATTTTCCTTGCTGCTTTCACAACCCTGTGCCAACAAAATTTGCTGTGAAAATCAGGGAAGGTTACCAGGAAAGATTATTATCTTCACGCTATAGATGTTCTCTTTTATAATATGAAAAGCGTCGTGTAATAACCGAACTAGAAAAAAGTCAAATTGACTTGTATCTTCTTATCCTAAGCTAGAACTTTATTGCAGTAAACATAATGATACTTGCAATGGCCCGTTCTCCAGTTTTTGAATATTCTCAGAGATTAATTCCTTGTACCTATTCTTTTTCCCTATATTTTTAGCTCCCAAATTTTCCAGTTTGAATGACAAAACGATAACTTCTACCCTGTATTGTAAAACTAACTGTCGCGTATCACGCATATCAGCGAGTCGTGTTCACTACGGCCTTAAAATTGGCTCGCGGAGTCAGTTGCGTGCGCCACGCGAATCGAGCTCGCGAATCGTATTACACACTCATTCCTTTTTCCAATTTGTGAGCGCGGGTACTCGCGTAATACAAGCTCTTCTCGAAAATTAGTTTCGCCCCTGCATAACGGGGTTAAAAAAAAGCGTCAACGAGGGAAAACGTCAGGCGTCCGGTGGCAGAAATCCGGAAATCCCAATTTCGCCCTCGTCGCGCGCGTGTATCTTCACCGGTCGCTTGGTTCGCTAATTAGCGCGGTGCATGAATCGTTAGGCACCGCCGGCTGCCGCTCTATGCCCGACACGCAATCACAATTGCGATGCGGTGTGGCATTTAACGGAGCGGAGCCAGGTAATGCGGCGCGCGCTCAGGTGCATCCTCAGCCCCGAAACTCGACGCAACTCGTACGCTGCGCCGGGGTGGTCCGTGTGATAAATGGCGATCAGATCTTGAACGTCTCTCCCCGGTAGGCGTACACGCTGGCGTGCACTCACGTAAATCCCATTATGGAAGTACCAAATCGATCCCTCTGATAAACTTCTCTAAAATCGGCGCGACTGCGCGAGATCGAGGAGAGCGGCGAACTTCCACCGGCTGGCTGGGAAAATGAGTGAAACGTGATTTCGAACTGTGATTTCCGTAATATTCTCTCGGTATACCATTAATTTGTTCGTGCGGGATGATTTTGCAGAACGCAGAGGCATATAAAATGAAGCCACGAAAATGAAGAATAAATATCCGGTTAACATAAGTTCGTGAAGCACAACTGCGTCATAAATATAGAGGCCATTCGTTTTATGCGTGGAAGTTAACAGTATATCACAATTACAATATATCTTCAACAGCTTTAATTACGGTTTTCATTTATTTTGCTAGTATCATTGTGCTTAACATTCTTAGTATTGATCGCAACATTTTAACGAACATAATGTCATTTTGCTACTTAATGAATTTACTTGTCTAATCGGAATATATTTTGCCTGACACACATCTCTACGAACTGTATAGAGAAGTTCCACCTTATTATCTGGTGACAGTATTATCTGGCATTAAAAAACGCAATATTTTCAAGGAGCTGCATTAGGACCATTCTAATTACGAAGAAAGTTAAAAAAAAATTGTGGCATATCAATTTTTATTCAGCTTCGTCGACGATAGGGGCGCGAGACTAGGTAGTGGTAGCTTCACTGCCGATGCAGGATTAACAGCGTACATACGGGGATGCGCAGGCAGCTGCGTGTGACGCGTGATTGATCGAGAATGTGTCAACTTCACGTTACAGTACGACGCGTCAACACCTCGGCCCTACTATTACGAGCTCGACATAATAGAATTATAGTCGACATCCGAGCGAGCTGACGACGCGAAAGCGACGGTGAACGCAATCGGTAGTCGCGAGAGGAGATTCGTTTTAAGAAGATTCAGGTCCTCGCTTTTTCAAGCTGTTGAAGATACTTGAATCTCATCTAAAGATTCAAGTATCTTTACTAAGTATAGATAACGTATCAGAATAGAATTTTATCCTCGAACGCAGATAGTTAAAATTTTGGAAACTGAGATTATTCCTAGTCGAGAGACGAAACAATCACTCGCGTGAAATCTTGAGAATTGAAATTAAAAAATGGACCTAATTATATTACATTTTTATATTAAACATCATATATTTGAGAAACTAATTTATAATTAGGTTAGTAATGATTATGTGTTAGTAGGTAATAATAAATTTAAAAAATTCTTAGGTATCGTGTATAATTTTAAGACATTTTTAGCTTTACCGCGCTTTTACATGACTTCACTTAGAGAGATTGCTTTCATAAGTGCATACGGTATTATAGACGCTTTTACGTCCGCTTCGCAATAATCTTGTTAAATAAGCCAAATATTTGCATAGTTATTGTTACGAAGCGAACATTGTGAAAGCTGCTACACAAAATTATGATGGTTTACTTAGATCTATTAGAAATACGCCGCTCTCCCGTTTCAAATCATACATGGCTTGATCTAATTTGATAGATTGAAAATAGAAACTATTTTAATTTTACACATTGCTCTTTCTTATATAAATATTTATATAAGAAAATCTAATAATTACTAATTATCTATCTTATACTAATTACTATATTCACATAACTATTTATCTGCAAAAAATTATCATTACATTATTACTAAAAATATTATATAAATTATTATTAATAATAAACTATTTATTCATAAGAATTACTTACAATTAGTTACTTATTAAAAAGAATAAACTTTTCTTATCGAGATAATTTTGTATTATTAACATTTTTCTCAAATAACATTATGCAACCATGAATAAATGTTTACAATAATCTCATCCATATTTAGAGACATTGTAATAAAATTATTAAAGAATTCAATGATAAATTTTTATGTGTTTATATGATAATTCTGAGAAAAATATATGTTATCATAAATATAATTTTCAAGTTACTTTTTAAATTTTTTATTATGTACACGCGTAACATATACTTATTTATGCATACAAAGGTTTATTGTGAAGTATTTGCGATTACTATCAACTTCTCTTTCTATCTTTACACGCATGTGCTCTAAATATGTTTCTGGAGTTACGTATGTATATCGTATATCTCCGAAATACATAAAATTTTAATATATAACGCATATGAAATCGGCGTGATAGATAGCTCTCGGTTAAATCGGGCGTGATGGAAGCGTCGAAAGTTCCGATGCTGGCTGATGTTTTGCACGGTTGGCGAATGGGTCAATGTGATGCGTCACTGATTCCTGATCGTCCGTTTCGCATAAGTTACACGACGGAAATCATGATCTTTCGGTACATTTATGGCTCGGACAATTTAGTTGCGGTAATCCTACCAGTGCGGAGCAATATTTTCATGTACTCTGCAGAGCAATGTTTTTCACGTACTCTGCACGTGTTTTTAGGACCATTTTGCAAAAGTGATGTAGATTTACCTGTAACGCAGATACAGACTGACAACATTTTTTGTTGTTGTAAATAAATAGAAAATTGCAAGATTGCTATGTTCCACAACAATATCAAACGTAAATGCATAGCTATATATGCATAGTGTGCGTTACTAAAGTAACAGAAGACTTAATGAGGCAATTTATCTCACTTACTAACGTATCCTCTTGCATGCATTAAGTCTAAGTTAATAGAAAGGCGAAAAATAGGAAAAGGCGACGAAAGCACGGAAAGAAGAATAGAAGGAGGGGGGCGGGGCAGAGGGGACTGAAGCATGGGGATTGCTTTTATGACACAAGTTCGCCCATGAATAAAATATCAAGGAACTTTTGCGGCAGCCATCTAGCTAACCGACTTCCCTGTCCCCGGCAATATGCGAGTTATCGTGCTAGGCACAACCTATCGATGAGTATTCCGCGAGGATTCCCGTCGCATTGGTATCGCGATGTATCGGTATCCGAAGAACGTGTTCGGATCTAAAAAGCGAATTCCATTCACCGTATAATGGCATCGCGTGACATTAACAAATGCACGCTTCTTACGAATACGATTGTTTCGCTCTATTATGGTAATCTGGCACGAATTCCGTCGTTAGCCATAAATGCCTTCCAATTTCACTACTGTCTCGATATATATGTTTTCCAATCGAACGAAACTTATATACAGTCTCGAGTGTCAGAAGTAAAATGTATCAAGTTCGAATTGGGTACGACAAAAAGATTTATTTCAAAATACTGGATGAGAGAAAGAGAGGAATGGTTGTTGGAAATAATATAAAAGTATAATTTATTGATATTACTCGAATAGTCCATAGGTGTAACAATCCTTCGATCTTCTTTCGTCGACTTTTATTTCGCGATTTTATTAGAAATTAGAAAGGGAAGTTACGAGAAGTCATGATTTATGTGCGGTAAAGAATTTCTGAGAGCGTTACAGATAAAAGTAACTATTTAAAGGCGAGCATTTCAAAGACTTTCAATAAAAACCGTAGATCTTTCTTTAAACTTTTAATACTAAAAAGAATGTATATCTTAAGACATATGTTAAGATCAAAAAACTTTTCAGAAGATTTTTAATTACAACTTTATATATGCGTGTATACATGTTTTAGATATATGTAAAATTTTATGTGTTTTATATTTTATTATATTTTTACATTAATTGCAGCAACATTTTTTATGTGTTTTCAAAAAATTTTACGATTGGTAAAAGATAAACGTAAAAATTCTAAAGTGGAATTATATATTACTTGTTGTAGGAATAACCAGAAAGAATGTTGGAAAGAAACCAGCTATAAATTTCTATGAATGTAATTGTGTGTAAAAAGCAAAGCTCATCAAAATACATGCTTAAATTCTTTTTATTACGATAACTTGGCAAGGTTTGCTCATAGCTATATTTTCGTTTTACTGTTTCCTCGAAATATATGTACACATATATTTATGTCAATTTTGTGCAGTATGTTCTTAAAGATATATAAGCTAGTGGTAAGATATTTGTCTTCGCAAAAACTTAAGTTCTTCCTCTGATTAAAAATAATAATCTTCCTAATGTAGTATTTTTAATGCGCTATTAAAAGTATATTTTATTTCACAAGTACATTATGAAATGAATAAAGACAAAAATCAATCACGGTTTGCCTTAATTTTAAATATTGTTTATGGAAAGAGTTTATTAAAATATAATTTTCAATATCTAAAAAATAAGATGTAAAAATATCAAGAATTTTTTCAAATTTGTATTAAGATACGTAATATCTTTCTATCATATTTCATTCCGTTTATTTACTTCAAATATTGTTTACTGAAACTCGTAATGAATAATATTCATAATATTACGTATCTTAATACAAATTTGAAAAATAATGAATATTATTCATTACGAGTTTCAGTAAACTTTTGTACAACAACTCTACTAAGCTTAACAAGCATTCTGCTTTAATCTTTTTCAGAATACACGCTGATATATGATTAAACTTGAATATTGAAATTTCAATGTTAAATACAATATGGTAAGAATCATTTAAATATTTTGCACAACATAAGTTTCGTAGTAATTATATTAGTTTCTAAAATTGCCCTGGTGCATCCTTTACGAAGGCTTTTACTTTAAAATCAGGTTTTCCGTACAAACAAGCTTTAACAAGTTTTCGTCAACAATTTTCTAGAGTAACAGCCAAAGTAACAGTAAAGTTTACTAAATTTATTAAAAATTAACGAAAAGTTTCTTCCCCATCTTTCTCTCTTTCTCAAAGGAAAGCTCTGGAAAAGATGAGTGATCCGCTAAAGTTAATTTTATGTCATTAATAGTAATTAAGCGCTCTTCATTATTAACTAATAATAAAATGTTCTAAATAGACACAGTATGCAATTTACGACTTAATAAATTTGACACTGTTATAAGATTAGTAATCGTTAATATGTACGACTTTATTGTACTCTAATTGAAAGTCTGATAAATCGATATCGAAAGTTTTAGATAAATTACAACTGTTGTAATTTCTTCTTGTTAATACAATAATAATTGTTTTTAGCTTGACGTAACATAATTACTTGATTAAAATCACTAGGTTGCTCGTTATATTTTTACGTTTTATTTATTCTAAAACTTTGATTTTTTCGATCAAGCATTTCATAAAATATCACTGCGAGATTTCACGGCGCCGAGCTTTCAACCATTGATTCCCGGCAGTAACGTACGCTGTTCACGTCAACCTGAATCGCAACAAAGAATGGTTGAGAAAATGCGTGCGCCTTGTACGTGTACGCAAGCTAAAGCACACAGATGAAATTGTATGTGGTCGCATGATAAATTCAGACGCATCTGCAGTTGCAAGCATAGCTCAAATCTACACCTGCTATGCTGATACACGGCCGATCCTGCTCG
The DNA here is from genome assembly GCA_003063805.1 of Aphaenogaster ashmeadi. Taxonomy (NCBI): domain Eukaryota; kingdom Metazoa; phylum Arthropoda; class Insecta; order Hymenoptera; family Formicidae; genus Aphaenogaster; species Aphaenogaster ashmeadi. The sequence continues at coordinate 362,503 of NJRQ01000010.1, read as the reverse complement.
TTTCGCATAAAATATGTAAATCTATACGTATATTGAAATATACGGCGCGCCGCGTCGACTTCATTTTTATGAGTCGAATATCTTCCGGAAATCCCCACATTATTTATCCAGATGTAATTTCCACTGTGCCTTGATATATGGCAGCCGTTAATGCATATGTTTCTTAAAAGCTTGATGTTAGAAGGATAAATTGTAATCATGGTTCCTGTCGGCAGTCGTTTAAATTGCTACTGTAATGTACGCATTTGTAACAGACGGGAGAATCTTATCGCGCGTAATGTGCATTACGTATTCCGTCAGTCTTGTCATCGTGTGTACTCTCTGCTTCCATTCACCCGAAACAAGTCCCAGTTAGTGCTACTACCAGCGGGTTGCACCATTATCCCTTTGTTTCGCCATCCCCCGTCTTTATTGCTTTTTCGTTCGCTCCTCCCATCTGCTGGCTGGCTGACTTCCTGAAGTCTGCTAACTCAATACCGTGAAAGGGATCCCTAACTGAGAACTTAATAATCTAATTTTCATTGTGCTTCGCCGTTTACACCTGCCACTGCCGCTATTCGGTCCGTACGTACGCGTACTTCCGTATCCTCCATAAGTCTAATATTCTAGCTATTCTATTTCCGACAAATTTGCTAATTCAAGCGTGGCAGTGCGCGTAGATTCACTTGTGCGAATTCAAGCGAATAAACGTGCACGTCTGGATGCTACAGTAATTAAATACTTCGCTTCATATCTAATTAATCTTCGAAAAATAATACTTAAATCAATTTTTCATTATCCGAGACAGCGCTGTTTAAGGAAATAGGTAAGGATATACTGTAAGGGAATATTGCACAATCCGCTCTCGGATAGTTCCAGCAAGCTCGGAGGAATGATTAATTAAAAGATGACAGGCAAGCAACAAGTTCTGGCGACGAACTTCGAGGATGGGCGTGAGTCGAGTACTTTAACGAAATTGTGGTCTAGATTTACATTTTTAATCCATCGCAACTAAATCTCGAGTAACCTCGAGTAGTCTCGTGTTGTGTGAGGAAGCTTATCCCGTATCTCAAATAACGTCAGCCGTCTTGACATGCGTAAAGTAACATGCTTGCATTGTTCGCGTTCAGTTTTCGAGGAAGGCCAGAAAGGACATGTCGCACCTGTAGAACGAGCCCGCTTTGTGGCGCAAGGAGGAAATGCGAGTAACGCGCGTACGTCTCCTTTATTTCATGGTGTAACGTTTCTAAAAGGAGTGCGCAGAGAGGAATTTTCGCTGCATTGTCCTCATTCCATCGACGCGGAATATAATCCCGTGCGCGCATAAGCTCCATAAGTATGCCACTTCCACTCCCCTTTGTCCCCCGTCATATTCCTTAACAAAGCTCGTCACTGCACGCGTGAGACGCTTTATTAATTAAAAAAAGTAATTACGCGCTCGAGTTATCACCGAAATGTTGTTGCCGAGCTGTTGTAGAGCTGCACGCGTACAAAATTGGCGTTACGCGACGAGGATGCTTTGAGTACCTGTACCAAGGGTAAATACGCGCAGCGCGTTGTCGTAAATGTAATCTCCTGCTCGAAAGGCCGGTGTCGCGAATACACGATGACTTAGATGCTGCTTGCTCGAACGACCGAGGCGACGTAACTCGACGCAACTCGCGACAATACTGCAATCGAACTTGGCGGAAGCTTAATTTACATCCAATTTATAGCCGTTAAGACAGTTAAAGAAGATAGTTACTTCATTGACCTATGTAATTACTCTTCTGATGGCTCGCGAATAAAGGCTGTCCCGTTTCTCTTTTATGCAAGTTAACACAAATTTTATTTCCCTCTCCCCCTTTCTACTATACCTGCAACGACTGTATTGAATAAAGTCCTCGAAACTTTTTCTTGGATTAATCGCGAACAGAGAGCGGATTGCCACGGGTAGTTGTTCAATATGTTTTGCGAAGGAGAAGAGTCTGCCCGGACTGGAGCACATCTTCTCGTTGGGCACATATGAGCTTCAGCTAAAACTTCGGACTGAAGTTACTTCGTGACGCGCCCCGGGCACATCCGGGTGCATCCGTTTCCGCTACTTTTGGAAACTCGATGTTCCGCGAGCACACTCCTTAACCGCAAACGAAGTTGTCCATCCGGAAGTTTACCGATACAGCTTCTAATTCGTCCGCAGTGACATATAGCGAGCGTTCTATTCGGAAAGTAGATGATATCTTTACGGATCTCTGAAGCTCGTCGTGTGATTCTGTCCAATGCCAATCGCGGTACATCATGCAGATTCACGCTTAATACGCTGCCGAATTGCAATCGTACGCGGTATTGATCGAACCAACACGAATGACACGGGTTACCCGGCAGCGACCGTGAACATGACCGAGCCAGCAGTCATTGATCATTATTCAAGCGTGCGATAATCACGTTGAAACTTATCAGCTTTGATTGGAGAAGTTTTTAGAACTTAAAAAAATTTTCCGGTTTTAAGCAGCAAATTTATATGGAAATCTTTACGCAATAATAAAATAAGGTCTATTTATACGGTTTTAAAACCCGATAAATATAATTAGTTATACATTTCTAGTTTGAAGCTTGCTATTATTTGTATCAAGTACAAATCTGTTTACCAAACTGAGATGCCGAGGTCATCATATTTCAGTGCGCTCTGCCTGATTGCGCATTCTCGAAATTCGCGAACGCTGAGATGGATTACGAATCATTAATGGCAATAACGCTCCTAATATCTCCCGTAATGCTGATCGGGACAAGTTATCAAACTGAACTTCCGCCGTTCTAAACGATGATGTCACCCGCGCTGTTCTCGCATAGCAACAGAAGGATCAATCCAACCCCGCTAAGACTCCCCGATAGTTCCAGTAACTGTAGTTACTTCCTGCTGCGGACTACTTACTCGTGAACCCGTCGCAACCCGGGCTAGTCCGCACTTTGTTACGCGAGACCAAAGTTGGTCGTGAACAAGTTCGCCGCATCGCGCTCTGCGCGGCTGCTAATTTATCCTGACCGGCGAAACAAAGCCCACTGGGTATTGAATTTGCGGTCGGCAACTCTCCCCTCCTCCTCCTCTCTCTTTCTGTCTCCCTGCTTCTCTTTATCTCTCTAGTCTTTCGTAGACCGTCGGATATTGCAGCCACGGTCTCTCTCTATTAGGCTGCACGTCCGACATCCGTCTCAATATCCGCAAAGATATGGCGATCTTTGGGGTCGAACAAGGGAACCGGAAATTCACGGATCGTCCAGGCACGAGGAGCTTTGAGAATCTGCATTGAATCACGCTCGGTCGCTTCTGCGGATTCTATCACTAATTGAAATTCTCATCGATTCATGACGGTTGACTTATGCATATCGCTGCACGTTCGCGAATTAACGAGGAATATTAACAAGAAATACATCGTGTCGCTACAGACGCATTCCTTTTTAAAAGTTGAGAATAATTAATATATTAGATTTACGAGAAACACTAATGAGACCGAAGCTAGTCAGTACTATTATTATCCATTTAATTGTATTCTTATCCATTTGTTTCTATCTATTCAGCTTTGAGAACTCGAAAAAAGTTGTGTTAATCTTTATTGCTAACTATTATTTAATTATTAATTCCAAATATTAACATTTTACTATATTCTTTCATAACTTTTTTCATAACTACACTTTAATATTGAAGGAAATGCCATTTTTCACGGCTTGACCTTTCGCATCTATGGTCGAGAAAATATTTAATAGATATAACACATCTTCCATATTAAATTTATGTTATAGCAGTATAGCTTAAAAAGAGACTATCACAGCAAAGATGGGGAAGTGGCGCTATGCTCGCGGTATACGTTCAATAGGAAATCTTCTCTCGAGACGCACCACCATCATTCTCTTCGATCGTGCTTTAGCTTCCCTTCGCTCTTCTAGCTACAAGCAGTCGTGGCTCTCGAATCGAACGAAGAGGAAGGCTATCGATTTGCCGCGGTGGCGGAGACGTTTCACGTAAAACGTTCGATTATGCATGCTCGGTGCCAAATAAAAATTCAGACGGCAAACGTGCCGCTGTCCCAATCCGTTGCAACGTGTGCCACGTGACATTTTTATTTTTCGTACAGCCGATTGAGCTGTGTTCAGCGCGATGCTGCACGATAAATCTATATGTACTTACATTTATAGAAATAAGCTCAAAAACTACTTTATAATATTTTAATAGCGTATTCGGGAGAGTAACCAGGAATATAATTATTGCGTATAAGTAAATTCTGGGCGACTGATTCAAGTAACAAGTCATAAGTAAAGAATAACTCCCAGTAGCTGCGCCGTCGTCGTACGTCTTCTCGAGCTTAATTTTTTGTTCCTCTTATTCTTTTTGGCACTCATACAATTCTTACTAATCAGAATACAACGATCACGAGGTATGTTTAACGGCATTCCTGACGTTAATCGTAATGTATTACATCGACAGAGAAGAGCAACGAGAAAACGATTGCGCGAAGTTACGATCTATTCGACATCCACGTCTGGCAAATAAACGCAACGAACAATTTTCAAACGGGAAAGAGAGAATATGAAAATTGTGCGACTAATCTACAAGTCATAGCGAAAGGAAATTATAATTTATTTGCCATCCGTTGCGACGTTGCTACGTTTGTTACTAACAGATAGTATCACTGACTTAATGTGATTATTTTAAATTCATATTTTTAATTATAGACATAACTAAATAAATTACTTTTAATTTATTTAATATCTCATACTTACATATTTTTCATATTTTAATTTTAATTTTTACGACAAAAAATAATGTGTGGTTTGTAACACATTAAACTTTACTTATTTCAGTTTACAAAATGAATTTCGTTAGTATAGCAATTTGTGCAACTAGGTTTCGAAAGATATTACGCAAATCGTGAGTATTTCCTTAAACGAATACACAAGTTGGAAAACGTTATACAAATTGGGATAGAGTTACTTGACTTGACTACGCTCTGCGTGATGTTCGATCTCTTTCATTCCCTCTGATAGCTCGTCGTTGACCTGCAACCGCGTGCACGCGAATCTATCACCAGATTGAATTTCCCAGCCCGACTTCTCCTCGAATCGCAGAAACGCGGATCAAGGAGCCACTTTAGAGTGGAAACGCGCACGAGAACAGGAGAAAACAAACGTTGTTCATAGCACATCTCTCGTGATTCGACTTTCGTGAATCTACAAATTTCCGGTGTTCTTGTTCGATACTGAGAGGGACATCATATCGGCATGGATATTCAATTTGGAAGCGAAGAGAATATGCAGAGGAAGCATCGGATACTTGACAATGCACTTTTAGTGCGGAATGTTCGATAAAATGTAAAATTTATACATTTAAATCGCGAAAAATATGACGCGTGATATGAAGAGATCCTTTTAGATTAATTCAGCATTCCAATGAAAATCTGAAAAATTATACACACGCTTATATTTTATCTATGCGCTATGATTTTATTATAATAGAATATTCATAGTCATTAAGAAAGTTATATCGAATTTTTCACAAATATCTGACAATGAGTATATTAAGAATGTATATGATGAATAATAGCGAATAAATAAAACTAATTTGTACTATCATAATTTAAACGTGCACACAGGATATATTTAACAAAGCCCTGCGACGTGAAAATATCTGTTCATAATTTACCATAAAATAATCTCCTTTTAATGTTTTTCTCTTCTTATATATATATAATCCTGTTAACGCAAACGTTACGAACAATATTATACATACATTGTACTTTTCAGAACAAATTAACAGTAATTGCAGAGCAAATAAAGATTGGAGGCTTTCAAAAAGATAGGATGGTTCACGTTCCACGAATCAAAGCGAAACGACGGGATTTAATTTTGAACTCCGACAACTGGGATAATAAGATTTCGAGACCAAATACACCGCCGTGCAACTGCGCAGAAAGTCAATACTTCTCTTTTCATGAGCTATCGTTACAGCCGCCGTTCCTTGTGTATCTAACACTCGAAAAATATCCTATTTTGATGGTAATCTTTAAATCACAGAAAATCACATTTCAAAGCGTTAATACATTGCAATAGGCAACGTAATTTATAACGAATTTTCACGTACATTTTCATACGCTAGTGCAATAAAATATTCCATAAATAACACAACGCATATTGTATTATGCGAAGAGAATGAAAGTAATCAAAGCGATGCAATACTGATACTGCAAAAATAATTTTATCAGAATTTATAAATGTTATTAATGCTATGTGAAAAGAAATTATATACTCTACTTTAATGGCTTCATTCCGCTGCCCTTTCTCCGATATTTGTATTTTTGGCATTTTAATGTAACGCGCGATAATGATGAAAGGCAGTGTAATTACTTCATTATACATGCATAGGATTTATAATGCGAACGAAAGATCCACGCGCTAATAAATCGCCATTAACCCAAGAATAACATAGCGCGGCAAATTAGTTAGTTCGATACTTGAACGTATTTGATCAACGAGATGTAAAATATATTTTCTATATTTTATATATATATATTATATATATCTTTCTTATTGCTTGCTTTGTGCTTGAGATTATTTTATTCATCTGTATCTCTCGTTAAAATTAAATTTTTATAATTCCAATTCTAAGATCGTATCTGCTTTCTCGTATCTCTCAAATCTCGATAACATGATTGTTGCTGATCCTCGATTATAGTACATAAAAGACCCGAGGGGTTACACGAACACGCGGCCGGTCCTCGTAAAAACTTTAGAAAGGTACTGACGGCAGTAAAATCCGGCAATTCGTTGCTCTCAACTCAACATGAAACGTTGAGAACAGACACTTACCCGTATAGTGGGCCCAGACAAATTCTCAACTTTTATCGCGTGTCGTTTTGCATGTAATTATATTTTCATTGAGTTCACCGACGTGGAAGAGATTACTTGATTAGAAAGGGGATTAAACATTTTTTCGAGTGTCTCTTATCTCAATAATCCGCTAATGGACTTTCCTGAAATCATTTGTAGCTGAAAAAACGATTGTAGAATTGATAGTAACTACATCCGTCAATTTATGATCGCAAATACTCTTTAGTACGCTACTCTCTATTCTCTTACTGGGAATCGCATTATAACAAATTCGAACATTTACGTAATTACTAATGGCAACTCGATTTCGTTTACTTCAAATTGGTATGCCTAAAACATGTCAAGTTTATTCATACGCGTTTAAATTCAGACGTTGGCATCACGTAGCACACATGAAATGCACTGAAATAGTTCCACAGCAATGATCGTTGCAAACTAAACGACTACTAAGGTGATGAATAGCGTCGTAACTTTGCACCAGTAACGAATCGAGGGAAAACGAACGAGAACGCTCTTTATATTGCTATAAAACTCGACGAAATGAAACTCGTGCGATCGTCGCACAGTCCTTTTTCCCGAGGATCTCGGGATTTTACGGGTAACGAGTCAATTAGTGAACTCTTTCCTTAATCCTATTTCCCGTTTCCAATCTTTCGAGATGTCCTTAGAAATCCCCGCAAGATTCACCGTGGAATATCGAGCTTAGTCGCGCCGATGGAGGCGGCGTTTCCCTCATTTTACGAAGCCGATGAACCGGGGAGAGCGTCCCTCATATATGGTAAAGCACGAGGCGAGAAGAGAATTAAGAGAGCCACAATTTTATTATAATAATTACTATATTTATCGGCCGCTTTCTTCACGTTGGTGCCGGATTTAGGACGTCCAGCCACGTCGAACGCAATCGAGAATTTTATTGCGTCCCAGTTGGCTCATTTACTGCAAGCTTACGAGTTTCCGGCCGAGCGTTCGAACACGGAAATCGAATTAAAGCCGCGACACGGAGGGTCGCTTTCAGCCTTCTCATTGCATTTTTATAATACCGGCTTAGACGCGCACGGCGAGAATACGCGATGCGATCGGTCGCCGCTCCGCTGGTTACGGTGTTCCTCCGAAACTACGAGATCCTATCCCTGACTATTTCACGCTGTCGGTTTCGGGGTAATCCATATCCAGTGACCTGATGTCCAAGAAACATTCCGTCGCGCTCAATTCCGCTCGTTGCCGTGACCATCCGGCCGCGTGTGTCTTTTTCAAGGGCGACCCGCGCGGATTGGAGTGACAGCAAATTCTTTCTCTGCGAGGAAACTAATTCCGCTTTCGAGCGACAGAGCGAGAGGAGAGTACCAACGAGTTATCTGATCTTCTACGAGAAGAGAAGGTCGCGGTTCGTAGAGTCGTGGATTTCTTCGAGGGAGCTTTTCCGCTGCAGCTACTTCGACGTGCGTCACATAAGAGATGTCACTCTGACAATCACGGTTGACTGATCTCGTTGCCGATAATTGTCCTCGTGACACTCCGTGATTACCTGACATGGGATTGTATTACAGATGAACAAAGATATTTTACAGCGGGATTATATTTCAGATATTGAAGATTGTTTGAGTACAACTATCGCAACGTGGTCATTTTTCTAACATCTCTATGTCTTTTCTTTTCATGTTTTGTAATCGTTGACAAAGAGAAGAAAACTATGAAGAGATCCGTAGCATTCACATATAAAAATCCTTAAATCAGCTTTGTTTTTATTATACGATAAGATGTCCTATTAGGAACAAATAAACTGAATATAAAATCGGTGGAGGCATGACAGATTGCAGTGAGATAATAATGTCCCATCGTTGTTTTTGTCTGAAGACGCAAAATGTATGTTAGAAAAATGACTTCTTAAAATAATTTCTGCAAAAAGGACCCTGAGGGAAAATGTAAACTAGACTATATGCAGGAGATGTGAGCAAATGAGTAATTAAGATAAAAGTAACATTTGATTTGGAAAAACGCAATGTTTACATTAAAAAATTAATATAAAATATCAAGTTACATGTGCAGAAAGTATTTTAGTTAAAATATTTATTTCAAAGAGAATTATAAAATACTTTTTAGCGTAAATGATGAAAAATATTTTAATTAAAATTTTATTAATATAATGTTGTTTAGGAAAATTTAATAATTGTCTTGGATAAATAGTTTTAATAAAATCGGTTGTTTGAAACTTATGTACTTATTATAAAACAAAGTAATAAATTTGCATTTTAAACTCGCCGTAGTTCCATTTTTTTTTACAAAATAATATTCAGAATATTTTCTATCATATACTTTTGTAGTATTTTTATAATATATCTGTTGAAATATATATATTTCATAAATTTTTATTAATTATATAAAATATTTTATAAATTTATATTGATACAAAAAACCAGTAACATAATATAATAAATAACAATAATGGAGGGAAATAGATGTGGTCAGCAGACAAATTGCTCAACTAGGATCGTCGGAGCATTATACCTGATGGAGGAAGACCGGACGGAATATAAGGGAGAAATGATCCAGGGAAAATAGAACGAAATGTGCGGCCGAGTTTGTTGCGGGGATCTGATCGCGGGGGTGTATCCCTTGGAAAAATCCTTTTCGTTGAGAACACTGGCATGATAAGCTCTACGTAAGCAGAGGACGACAGTCCGAAAGCTCCGAAAATCCGTAGAACGAAGTGGGAGAAGTGGATAAACGCGAAAGTAGGAACGCTTGTACCGGAAGTTAAAATAACGAGCCCGCTAACGAGAAGATCGCCGTCCGCGTATAAAAAGATTTCGATTGTCTATCTCTCTCGCGAAAATATCCGCATTGTAATAATGTAATGGTAGTATGCTAGTATCAAAGTTGCACAAGCAATTATTTACGAAGCGCGGGCGCGGAAGCTATGAGACTAAAATCTCGTCTTTAATTCTTCTTATTAGATACGAAGATAGAATTACTTCGTCGGTCTAATAGCGTTGGAACAGCTGCAAAACTTTAAAATGTCGGTCAATTACGTAAATCGCGATCGTTCGTTTTTCTCTGAAACTGGAATTAGAAACAGCAGCGGATGCATTAGTTAAACTAGAGATGAAATTGACCGACGTGGGGGGTGAAACCAGCCGTTAATGTATCGCGCGGTAAAACGTCCGGCGGACGCGGCCGCAGGCACTCAAAGGTTAGCCAGACCAGATTTTCCCTCATTAGGTCGGTGCTGTTCTGTCTCTCGGCTCGATCGTCCACTCTCAGAGCGGCCGCCCGCAGAAAGCAGGCCTCGTTCCACAAGAAGGGATGAAGAGAGAATGAACGGGGCGGGCGGGCGCGCGCGCGCGCGCGCGGTCGAGGAGGGCCTTTATCTCGCCGATAAATTTCGTAGATAGCGGGTGGCGAAAAAATTGGGTTAAGTCGCGCGGCCGTATATCATCGATTTTCTCTCTGATTCCTGCTACACCACCTTGCGCGCCCGCTCCTCGTGTGCACCGTTCCCTTTTTCATCCCGGGACAGCCTGCACGGATCTTTACGAGGCCCGCAGCTTCCCGCGATACACGATCGCCGCGGTGACCGCAATATCTCCGGGTAAATTAGGGGCTGGGCGTAATCGTTCGCGGCCCGGCCGCTCAAGATATACTTCCCGTACGTTTATAACGTAAACGCAAACGTAAATCTCGCGGATGAGCTATCTTTTTCTTCTCGGAGGCTTAATCGGGTCTAACGACGTTGCAGGAGCGAGAACGCGCGGAGAGTTCACCCTCCCTTAAATTTCGTTCTCACGATGATCGCCGCGATGATAATTTTACGAGTGCTGTTTACGTCGAGAAAGCCAAAATAATTACATTACGGGTATTTCGCTAATTAGTTTACTAACTAGTTTTTCGCAATGCCGGGAAATTAGCTCTTCCGGTGCGCAAGCGGTATATAGAAGGTGGTTTTGTGTAAGATCGGTTAATGTTGAAATTCGCGACAACGTCGTGTGTGTGTTACGGACAAATATAAATCGCCCAAATACCGCTTCCACTTGCGTAGCGCTGGTCCGGTCAAAATAAGGGAAAAATATCAGCAATATTTCGAGAACTTTGATGCTTGATGCGAATATTCTTCTCTCTTCGACGTAAAACAAATTATACTAAAAGTTCTGAAATCAATCTGCTGTGTTCGAGTCGCTGGCTTGTAAAAATGTTGCTTCCAAATCCATTTTCCGCTTATCAAATCTCTCGATAGACCAAACTCTAATTACTTTTCAAAAACAAGAACTTTTGATAATTTTTTACAAAAATAAAAAAAATTTTTTTTCCTCTTACATGAGAAATATAATAAATTTTTCTCTTTTCAACTTTCAAATGTTAATGTTGAATATTGCTACAGTTCAATCATTATTATATTTTCGGTATGGCAAGTTACGCGCTAAATTGATTAAAGTCAGATTAAGTTTATTATTTACTTCTGGTAGTTTTATTCATCAAAACTTTTTCGGCATGTACTTCTGTAATTAACGAATTCTGCCAACAACAACTTGCTAAATTAAATCTTTCTACAATCAAATATTTATAAAAGAAAACACAAAATTCATATTATTATTACAATTATTATAACAATAGTTTCACTATTGTGTTATTTTTCTTTTTCAAATATCGTGCTCCTTGTGCAGCTTGCACTCTTGTATCAACTTTACACACATCATCGTACACGTACGTTACAGAAAGAAGCTTCGGAATAGCTTACGTCAGTTGGAAACGTCCGACTTTAAGATTTCAGTTGACTTTGCACTCGGTAAAGTGCGAAAGGGTCCTTAGACGGACATTACTTGCTCCCGCTGAAAGACGCAAGTTTCATTTGCGCCCAATTCTTTGAAAGCACCCTCGACTTGAGCGCAGTATCGTTTCGAGGGTACTGTCGCGATTGAAGATACACATCGCCGAAACGGCCCGACACAGCAGTTGTAAACTCGTTCTTCTTTGTAGCCGAAGTAAAGCCAATTTCACACGCCGTTAACGTTAATTGCTCGTTAACAATGCCGCGCATTTACGAAGTTAATATTCGCCGAAAATTTATGCAAGGTGTCTGCCTGGTATAATTGCTTCATTAACTGCGGTAGCGAATTCTTTGCTCAATTCGGAATCAATTCGACGAAAGATTGAGCTACATTTTTCAAGATTTTTTCAATCTTTGTCATTATATGAACAAACAAGAGATGGAATATTCTTCACCAGTGAATAATAAACTACAGAAGAGATTTGTTTCGATACTACTGGCCAATTGTCATTATATGTTTTTACAATATCATTTTTTACAATCAAATCTCAAAATAAAAATCCGTATAAATCTACTAAAATAAGAAATTACAATTTCATTTTGTGCAATAACCTCTGATTTAATTGCCAATTACAAGTTTGTGGACATTTTTCTTACAAAAAGATCGATTCTGCAAGTTTTTATCAAAGAGTCCATCATTAATTGACGCAATTATTGGCAGGATATTTTGTATATTTCGGAGGTCTGATGTCACATTCGCGCCGACAAAAGGAATCATATGCACTGTTGCAACGGCATGACCGCGGGCCTCTGAGGTCGTATCTCTTTGCACCGATACAAACGTAATTTCACGCACTGCTAACATTTATAGTAGAACGTACAGTCTCGTTAACGGCGGGATAATTTGGAGCCGTGCAAGCGCACGTGATATCAAAAGCAACGGTTTTACTATTTCGCCGTAGCTTCGGTCCGGCGTTTGCTCTCATCCGTGAATCTCATTAGTTCGTCACATTTCTGTGCGAGTTTTTATGGCTCCGGTCGATCGAATCAGGGTGCGCGACGACGGAATTTAAACGCGCATCCGTCTGCATTTCGCAGCTAGGTATATAACTGCACGTTCCATTTATATTAAACGCGTAATAACATTAATTGCCATCTTCCAATTAGCCGCATTACAATCGCAGATCGAAACGGAATTTCTTGCGTGTTTATGGAGGTAAAAGCGCGCCATGTGACAGAAATGAATTTATCATTTCGACTGCAGTTGTGGATCGAATGAGTCCGCATAGAAATTTAAATTTAAATCTGCTTGTCTCTCCGCGATTCTTCGTCGACAGAGTTCGCGCTTTACGCGGATTTAATATGTTTGGTATTGTTGTCGATTTAATAAAATTGCATGTCACACGCATTTTTGCACACGTCCGTTTTGCATCGGCAAAATTACAATTGTGTAAATATCCAAATTGTATTGCGACATTAAGGAGAGACTTTTACAAGCCGGAATGCGGTCACACGTCGATGTTAATTATTTTACAAATTTTATGTAGCGCGAACATTCCTGTATATACGTATATATTTAAGCTTATCCGCGATCTAATTAATCAACACTGAAGTTGAATCAAAGTTGAATCGCGAAACTCACTGCGAAACATTCCCCGCGATCCTACTTTCATGACCGATCGCCATGAAAGTTTCGACAGCGATACGACTTTCGCACCAGGTAGCCGGGAACTCATCACATTTACATTACTTCGCAGTATCGATTGATATCGTGTCGAAACTCCTAAACACAGCTGCAAACCAGCTGTTTAGGATTACTCGCCCGCACCAATTAGAGCGTTTTGCTCCAAACTTGCCAGTAAATACCGGTCGGTGATAAAGCACAGAGTGAGATGATAAACTTCATTGTTGTGAAATTGCTAATGCTTCAAAAACAAAACCGATTATTTATTTCAAACAAATAAAAAATTGCGTTGTGCATACTATTGTAACTCGAAATTTAATTTTGCATTCGTGTAACGCAATTCAAAATCGTGCTTAAGTAGAATTATTTGAACTACAGATAACGTCTTCTCTTACGCCAGTAAATAAATAACCAATCAAGGTAAATTATATTCGACAACAACTGGCTAAATTGATTAATTAAAAATCTTCTTACTATGTTGGAATTATTTGAGTTTAAACATCATCAATTATTCACTTCAAATATTTGTTTTCCGATTATTTTGCGACTCATAAATCAAAATATTTTCGAATCATCTTATTTCTTACTTAATTCCTATTACAAACAGGTATTTCTTCTTTTACTGTGGCTTTGTTCGTAAATTTCTTGTTAGCTATGACGATTAACACGCTTTCTTGGAACTGAATTAAACCAACGTCCATTTCTCTTCTTCAAACAGAGAGTGTACTTTTTTTTACGACTTTCTGAACATGACAGTTCACTTGGCAAAAACGTCAGACTTGAACTATCTCGCCGTTATCCTGTGTAGACAATTGTGCGGGTACCGTCGTTCTTGCCGCGCGAAGAAACCATACGACACGAGAGACGAAAGAAACGAAGCAGTCGCGTCTTATTCTTAGCGAATAAAATGATTGGTACTTATTGATGATCTGCGATAATCGCTAAAACAAAGGGGCGAGACGCTTTAATCCCTGGATCATTAAACGGCTGACTAAGCCGGAAAATTACTTTCTTTGAGATAGATAACGCGCTAGCTTTCCGAAAGGAACGCAAAAGTTCTCGTCTCGGTGACAATGCTACGCGGTCGTTGAATCTGTATTGTCCCAACGACGACGACGACGATGACGACGACGACGACGACGACGACGACGACGTTGACGACGATCGTCGTCGGTAGCTATTGTTGCGATTCTTTTAATTAAACACACCGTCTATCACCTTGGATGCTACAGAAACGGATTATCCATTAAAACAACGTCCCTCGCTCCTTATCTTCTTGTTGCAAGTCCTGCGGAAGAGGAGCACTTGATGAAACACGGTACGAGAGAGCCGCACGTCTCGCCGATTGACGTATTTCGTTCGCAATTACTCCTCTTCGCGCGTCATAACTTTTACGTACTGTACAACATGGATCATAACTGATGTTAAATAATACAATTGGAAATGATTTTCGGCCTTTGAAATGAAGATGAATATTGTTACATTCTTGTTTGTTTGCCATACGCAAACTAACATACGTATCAACATGAAACGTATTTATTTAAATATCCCCGTTCCAGTGGTAATTTCAGTAATAACGATTTATTGTTTCTCGTTTCCTTATTGTGTCAAATATCGGAGGTTAATATTGATCCTTGTTTCAATTTAGAGAGCGCATTTGAATAAGCTAATAAATAAAACAGGAAACGAGTATGAAAAGATGTAACAAGAGAGGCGCTATTCTGTTTTGTTTCGTATAAGCGGCAGTTATGTGCGGAGGTTGAAGTTTGGGACGCGAGTAAAATGGATTATTTTAATTGGTTTCGTACAGTTCCCGCGATTCGCACCTTCATATACGTAGCACGAGATGGGATTTTCTCGATTAAATAAACGGTCGCGACGCAAGAGCAATTATGTCGAGACGCAAGCTACGCGATGTAACTCAGTGAAATAATTCTTTACTTCATGTTTGCGTAAAACTGCCGACGATTTTTTTCTAGTAATCTTTTTATTAGCCCGCTAAATGACCTTTCTTTATAAAAGAATGTACATGGCGCAGCCACAGAATGAACTCGCAGAAGTTAAATTGACATAAATATGAAATTGTTCATGGAAGGAAGATTACAATAAAAGTAAAACTTAAGAACGTTAACAATGAAAATTATTCGAAGAAAAAACGTTTTACTCAAAATATACGATTCTAATTTACTGCAATTGTATCATTTCAGCTATTTATTCAATATTTTTCAGTAAATTTCTCTTCAATTATTTATTTTACGGTATTTCGATATACATATTTATGAGAATTTGATAATATTTAAATTTATTATAATAAATTGCACAATTGTAATGAATAAATATTAATATTTTCATTATTGCCCTTATTACTCTTTTATATTACTTCTTCATTGTTGTGCTGCATAATGTTTTTAATATTTTTCAGTCTTTCTGTCAACATAAATTTTCTTTCATAATTTTCCAGATCTATTATTCAGATTTATTACCTTCGTATTCAACATTCATAACGGAAATAAAAGAGATCTTATGTCATAATGCTTTTTCGTGGATAAACCTATACGCCATGCAACGTTTCTGTTTCTGTTTTCGTCACCCGGTTTGTATATATATATAGCTATAATCGGATCTCTGCTTCCGCTAGCGGAAATTACTCCTTGCGGCATCATCCGGAAATTCGCGAACGAACCTGTCTAATAGTAATAAGCGGTACTGCCGCTTGCTGATCCCGTCAGCGGACCACTTCGCCGGAAATTTTGGTACATTAACTCAAGCTTTTGCAAAAATTTTAAGAAACGTGTTTGGTAAATTACTAGTGCTATCCTGCTTCCCAATCTTCTCTGCTACCACACAATGCTTATATAGCAATTAAAGTTGTGCTAATAAATAATTATTCGTGTTTTATAATTGTACGAATTCAATCAAGATTAGTAATCTGCCCAACCGTAACGCGACTCTTCGAGTGTTTTTAAGCATCTAATTATTTATTCTTTAGGTATATATTTGAGATACGACACGTGTTAAACGCTAGCCAACAACTATCGCTCAGTCTTTTCGTTTACTAGGTAATAATTATAATACATGAATTTCAACAGGAGAATATTTTTCTCTAAAATTCCTCTAGAAAATCCATCTGCTGGACATTGAGGCATTTATGAGGCCCGATGTGCTATCTAAATCGTGAAATGTCTAATTAATCTCCAGCCTTCGCCACCCGAGGCACATACTGATGTTTTTGCACGTTTCGTCGAGTCTCGCAGTATCAACGATAATCTGCAGCTGCATAAATTTCCAGTCGCCGCGATGGCGCGGCGTTCCAGGACGAATTCAGGTGGATCCAGAACCGTGATAATCGACCGACGCATAAATCCTTCAAGTCGAGCAAAATCGGAACGGCAAGCAGGAGAACGTCGCGTGAAAATATTTGCCTCGCCAGCGCTGTACATCCCTTTAGCATGTGCCTCCATGACGCCTCTGGAATATCTTGCTATTATCCAACGATTCGTGGAAGAGGAGAATTACGCTTTTAATGCAGTATTAATTAAATGTATTTTTGAAATGCGCGGGTTTCAGTAACTCCGCACGAATGGAAAAGATAATTTAAAATACTATATTCATTTCATGTTTCGGATATAAAAGCTATAACATAATTCTACACATTTTAGTCTTATGTCCTTTACATAACTGGTTTGCATCATATATCCACCTTTTCACATATAATAGCTTCGTAAAAATTGCATGGTAGCTTCAATTAATTTCTCTGAACTGGATCTCGGCAGAATTTTAATTCGTCTTTCGAAATACCTAATGAGAAATACTAAAAAAGTGCGAATTAAGTAGCGTGAATAAAGAGAACTCTCAAACAAATTTTTGCTTGAAAAATTTGTATCTCAAATTGGACGGAAAGAATGTACAGTTGAAAGGAAGTACGATTTAAAGAGTTGGAACTTTTCTGCATAAAATGTGTCACTTTTAAAAATATGAAACAGGAACTTTCTCTTTGCGTTTTGACTACTTATAAAGAATTGCAGTATATTAATTATTCTTACATCATATCGTTTATTAACAATATATCACGTAAAGTTTTCTTCGGAAAAAAGTAAGGCTAGTATTTCTTATCAGTGGGTTTAGGCTTTATTGCTCCGAGATTTTTTTTCCGAGTTACAGAAGCGGAGAACAAGAAAGAACGATATCGGAAGAAGGGATGCAAAAACAGATATCGAAGGATTTAGAACTGATCAATGGCAATCTGATAAAACATAAATTTCAACGGTCAACGCGGTATTCGTAATAGCAAAAAGGAATAGCGCGATGGTATTCGGGGCAGGACAAGCTCGAGATTTTAACGCGCATCTCGTTGCATCGTTCTCGACAACTTTTATTTCCTGGATGAATAAGAAGGTAATTTTCCGAAGAGCGTGGCAAAGAGGATAAAAGAGGAGGGGATGAGAGATGGCAAAGCGGGATAACAAGGGATCGAGGACGATGTCCGTGATAATCGATTACTTAAAATTGTGTAAACGCGTCACAGTCATGTACGCACTTGAAAACTGATTGTATGCGTAACACGCCTCGGTAATTGAGTTTACCTATGCTGCGCTTTTCCAGAGCACTTGATGCTGCATGTGCACAGTGAATCTCGCGCAATTTTGCGACGGATGGAGGGACACGTCGCGATTGGTCTCACTGAATTATCCGCTAATTTTAACCGTTTCTGCATTACTTTAATACAAGTGCTTTAACGAAATTCCTAACTAAATGCAAATAGTTCTAATTTTACATCTTGACATTTGGCGAGTATCGCGATTAATCTCGGACGCGAGAAAACATTAGGCTTCGATACCAACGATAAAGTAAATGTAGCGAATATTTTAAATGCTTTAGTTAGAAAATAGTTTTATTAAAACATTCCACCGATTAAAGAAGCTCTGGTAACTCATTTAATCAATAACTGGCCAACTTTGTGGGACTATCGATACAGAAATCACTTAGACTTTCTCATTAAAAAATTAAACAGCGTAAGAGCATAATTATATATGTATTATTCTGTTTCCAATAAATTTATATTAATCACTGCAATAATCATCGAGCGTACTTAACCTAAATAATCAACAAGTAAACATAAAATCGAAATTCAGCTATTAATAATAATTGTTATTTTCTAATATGAAAGGATTCATAATTTAAATATTTTAATATATATGGAACATAATGAGTTTATTGTACGAAAATAATACGCAACATCAAATCACATCTTGTAAGAGAAGCATAATCTCTGAAGCAACAACTGAGGATAAATAACAGAAGAGGAAATCTGATGCAATTTTCGATCAATAGTTTTTACAGATTATTCTTGCTATTCCTTTAGTTATCAATAATAATTAAACGCTTGATTCGTATTAGATTGATCTACGAAATTGAGAGGAAATATAACAACGTTGGCGTGTAAGAAAAAAACCATCATTAACGTTATTGTGGAAATGTTTCGTGTTCGAAAAGCGTAAATGGAACCAATGATATCACAACGAAGGAGGAAAGCGGGAAAAAGCGGGGCGATGAATTGCCGGATCCAAGATCAAGTGATGTAATTAAATTCGACAAACCTTGTTAACAGTGCGAAAGCCGTCGACCCGTTTCCCGTCCGTAGAAAGGCGGCGTTGAATGGCGAAGAGTACGCGTCGAGACGGAAACAGCGGAAATATAGCATTCTGTAAATTTCCCAGCGAAACATTCCTCAGCGAAGCGATTTAATTGAAAATCTCGTCGGCTGTCGCGACTGACGGCAAAACTATCTCGACACTTTTATTATGAGCGCGCTCACGATCGGGATTTAATATATCGCGATGTCGAGCATATTGTGTATTGTTTCCTTGAAATACAATAGCTTTCATAAAACATCGGAATTAAGAGATGGAAATATAACTAATAAAAAAATATATTCTTGTTTTTTTTATAGACTTTTGTAGATTTATTCTTTTAGAGATTTTTTTACACGCACGTACTATGTTTTGTTTTAAAAAATACGATACCATACTGACGAATTCAAAAGAAATAAATCCATTTTATCATTTTTCTGTGAAAAATGTATCCCACCTTTTTGGCGTACTCCGTTTTACGGGTAACATGTGAGCAGCTGTTGTGAAAATAACTGTGCTTATATAATATTTCCAGTTTTCATATATTAAGAGAGGAACCAGCGTTTAACTAACTAATTTTCCCTTGAATCCATTTTGTAGATGATATATGATTCATGACAAAGGGAGGAGAGAGAGAGCTCAGGACAGAATCCTATTTATAATATCGCACATCATGTAATACATGTGATACACATGCAAAACGTCAAGGTATACCAAATACGCGTGTAAAAATATACAATATTCAAGTCTAAAATTTTGAAATTTTGTCTCAAATCTCGTTGCGAATTGTAGATTGCCTAAGATTAAAGACGAGACATATCGATCTCCACTCGGGTATCATTTCAATTTCTCGTTCATTTTGAAAGTAGAATATTTGAGTTAGGTTCTTGTTGCTCTTAGCCCTTCAATTATGTTAAATTGATTAATTTAATCCAGCTTTACGAACGCCGAAACGTGGCAAGAGAGGCATTAGCAGCCCGTGATTATGCCCAAGGATGTTAATAATTATTATATGCACACTCCTGTCTTGTAAATATAATTTAATATTAACGGTACATGCATGTTTGCTCTCGTACAGTATTCCGTATTATGCGCTATACTTGCGTAATTTTCGACGCGGTTCAAACGTTGGAAATTCAAATGCTCAGATAAAGCAACGCGCCCTCCTTTCCGCCCTGCCCTCGTAATTCGCATCACTTTTCACCCTTTCACCTACCTACGCCAATGTTACCACGGCGAACTGCGAGGAGAATATTATATAATCGCGCGCCACATGCGGTATGAAACACGTCACGAATACCACGGCCGGTGTGTGACATAGGTGTCCCGGCATGCGGTTTATCGAAACCGCGAGTCGTAGAGCAACGCGAATAGACATGCGACCTGCATTTAGCGCGATTCACGAGTGCGTGATTGCGCACGATACAGTTCGTCGGCGTTACGGAATCGGCATTTTGCTTTGGATAACGAGTACTAAGAGCTCCTCGTATCGCCGATACGAGGAGCTTTTAGTAACGAGAAATTCTCTTCACGTTATTCGCTGAGTGTAAATATCGGAAAAAACAATGCATACTAATTAGAACCTGCATCTGTTGCAAATAAGTTCTAAAATATTAATTATTGTGTCGAATTATTAAACTTCGAATAATCTCATATGATAATACTATTGTATCCCTGCTAATGTCTGATTAATCCTGTAGAAAGAGAGAGAAAGTCCACTGTATAAAATCAATATTGAATTATGTAAAAATAATAGAAGAAACAAGAGGCGTATCAATAAAAAAGGAGAAAAAAATTGGTAAAGCGAGATAGATTAATGTATCGCTAAATAATCCGAATCCGACCATCCAAATAATCCTTGTATCGTATAGAGAATTACTAATTGAATATAATGTGGTTCTTATTTTATAAATAAGTGTTTTGACTTATTTCGCGAGCGCGATGATGTCATATAATCAGTTCTGTGATGTATTCTGTGATGGCAGTATTCCAAAACAGCTGCTACATTCTACATTCTAATAATGCTTGTTAGAATGTATCGCATAAATATGGATTCAACTAGTTTATACTTTTAAAGCATCTATGGTGCTGAGTTTACACAATATAAAACCGCAAAATCGAAATAAATTTATATATAGGCAGCATCAAATATCCTGCTGTTTTATTTTTAATACACCGCATTAGTAAAGAATAGAATGGACAAACCAACATTCAATATATTTTCTGGTCCTATAGTGTACTACTGAATTTACAATGATGCATTCGTTGCATTGTTCATGAAAGCATCCGTAAAATCTTGTCACTCTCTAGTTTTCTCTAATACTTTAGTCTGCAGAAATTTTTTAAAGAGAATCCTTTGTTTGCTGACATAACAGTTACAAAATTAAACACAATACTAAATAAGAAAATGTGTGTGCACGTATACATAATAAATAACTGTCATTCTTATGATTCAGATATTCCGATCAGATAAATGGACAAGAGCCAAATCTAGTGAACACAGAAACCGCATTATGCATAACACCGCTAAATTCTCAGTTATTAGAAATCAGTTTGGTTAGAAAAATTTGAGAGTTTTTTACTGCTGACTGAAAAGACTGGAATATATCTGAAAATTATTATTTTATGATGACTTTTTTCCTGAAGTATTTTGAAGTGCTTTCGCATCCTCCACATGGTCAAACTCACACGGTCAAACTTACGTTCCTGTAGCTTCCACGTCGAGTAAACGCGCGCACATATTAACCATGCGCGGTGTAAACGCAACATTAATCCTTATATAAGCGGAGGTAATGTTGACGCGACATACCATGAACAAGAAGCTACTAGTTATATGTAAACAGATTTAATGTACGCAATTCTGATGTGGAATATTTGGCGGACTCACGAGAAGGACAATTTCAGCTTCTAAATCATTTTTATAAGCTATATAATAAATAAGCAATCAAATAAATTTCAGTAAATGTATAATTGAAATCTATTGGTGAACAGCAGTTTGAATATAATCGATCTTGCAAGGTGATTGAATAATTATGATTTAACATAAAAGATGATTATTGTAGCCAGCGAAATTTATAAAGTGATAACATACACGACACACATTTTAAAATTGATTAAAAATAAGGATATATGTTTAGAGATAAAGAGGGGAGAAGAGGGGGGGGGGGAGAGGGAGAGGGAGAGAGAGAGAGAGAGAGAGAGAGTTGCTAATTAAAATTAACTTTGTGATTGCGAAACTTCCATAAAGTTAACGTTATCATTACCGTACCGACAAAAATTTTTGTCATCAAGGGATATATGCGATCTTTAGTTCAGCATCATATAGTTCGATCACTTTTGCTACAATCTCCTTACTGGAAACTTTGCTTCCGCGCTCGAAAGTTTACGCATCCTTTCTCTTAAGACAAGTCATATGAACAACATTATTTTACTGTGTTCGTATAGTACATTAAGAAGGAAAAAGTGAACGCTAATTTGAACTCCTTTGTGTCATTTTTATTATTTCCGCAGCGCGATGATATAAAGTATGTACATATAACCATATCTCTAACCAATAAAAACATTCTTTAGAAATCACTCACGACCAAAGATTTTTCATAAAATTATTCAACCTCGTAAAGTTATTCACTCTCCGAATTTTTGTCTTGCTCTATTTTTTAATAAAATTTTCCAATAAAAGAAGTTGTCGGATATTCGACAAACATATTAATGTAGCATTTCGTGTTAAATCACAGACTATGCGCGAATTTAATAAATACCGATCGAAGTTGAGCAGCAGCGTATTTCAATCACGAGTTAAAATTAATTTTGGAACGGATTAGTTTGTATTTTCGTCTCATCAGATTATTAATTTGTTCCAATAGTCATTTAGGTGCATCATTTTGGGGCTTTATTAATCCAGCTTTAAATAAAATAGGATCAAGCGATTCATGCGAGTATGTTAATAATAAGTTCCGCGTATTATCCAGTTCATATTAAATAGCGTTATTCCTAAATATTTTCAATGTAATTTTATCGAAGTTTCAAGTACTACAAAAATTATATATAAACATGATTTTATATTATCTTATAAAAATGTGTATACGCTAAAAACCATACACACATAATCACATATTTTATATTGAAATTATTCTTATGTTCTTATTTTGTTTAAACATGATAACTTTCTATTAAGCTCGAAAGTTAGTTTCTTATTTTTTGCAGACTTATCGTATAATGTCACTAGCAAACTAGTTATTTTTCTTCAAAAGGACAGAATGTACTGTAGCAATATCAATAGATTGCTATGTCATTTTTCCCATGTTTTCAAAAGCGTTTCGCATACATTTGAGTCACTTGTAAGCGGCATTGTAAAACCCTTTTTTCTCTTCCGGGTTTTCTTCATCTCCTTCGACATGTACGCATGATAGCATATACAATTCATACGATAGAATTTTTCTTCTCTGAGTTTGCTTCTTCAATTTCCTACGTTTCTCAAGCCACTGAGCTTTGAAAGAACATTGCGTCGCTTTACCCTCCAACCTTTCTTTCTCTGCCGAAAGGTTTTTGCACGGGTCCGTGAGAAAGGACTTTGCGACCAGTGTCCGTGGAGACTAATATTACATTATCGACAACAGATCGACGATTGACCTCAAATATCGACGATAGCCCTGCGGAAACCGCAGAATGTCAACAGATGGGGATATTCTTTACCAAACGAGCAATGAGCAATTCTTTGCCAAAATACACAAGGATTACCTCGAGAGAACGCATATTTTGTATTGAGTAATGATAAAATTTATGCAAAATATAAAATATTTAAAAAAAGTAGTATAAGTTACCTTTATAATTGGTGTATTATATTAAGAAAGATATTAGCGTTAAAGTCTTACGTTCAAATTGTGTTTATTAACCTACTATTTAATCATATTAAATATTGCATTTAGGACGAAAAAAATACTCAACGATATTATAAACATCCATTTGAATTACGTAAATTAAATCAACATTTCTTTATATTAATTTAATCGTCGGAATAAAGACACGTCGTAAAAGCAAAGAAAGAAAAAATCATTCAAAAAATTAAAATTTTAAATATTATAAGATCACCATTGTTAAAATACAATGGTTAGAGTAAATATAAATTTAGTTAGCATAATGAGAAAGATACAACGATAACGCAAGATGATACTATAAATTGGCATTTTATTTGGCATGTCAAAACAATGATTTTAGACTATGCACGCTGGTATCTCAGAATCTCAGATTACTATAATATTTGATGAATGGTAATTAACGCTTAAACCGAAAGCATACTGATCTGATTCTCCGAATGAATTTCACGTTTCCAATCATGTGAATGCATGGATACCTACCGAGCTATTAATGAGGGAATAAATTAAAAAATGTTTTAATGACCGAAAAGTAGCTACCGTTAAGCACTTCATGATATGTCACCCCGATACACAAATATAACAAATGTAAAAAAATCGTCTTTTTCTTATCTTATTATGCATATTTTTAGATGCAAGTAAATAGAATTTTCGTTAAATACTTCTTAAATATATTTTTTTAGAACAATTTTTGTTTTTTATCTAATTTCAATTCTTAGAGCTCTAATCGCGTCTATTATACTAGTCAATGTTAGATTTAATGTTAATAAATAACTAAATTCAATATATTATGCAATGTGAATGAATACAAAATTCCCTTTCCAAAAATTATTAAGCATATAAATAATTTTACATAAAGTTTTAAAACGTTTTACAATTAAACTAGCAGCAAATACACTTTAGGCACAAATATATCGGTTAACCAATAATCTAAATATAATATAACTAAATAGTAATTGTCTCTATATAACGAAAATGCATAATTATAATAGAAAACTTAATATATATAATTAGAATAAAAATTTTTTAATAAATCTTCAATTATTTTTTCCCTCTGCCTTTCCTTCTTCCTCAAAAATTGTAGTTTATAAATCAGAGAAGATAAAAAATCTTTGACACTTGAATACATTAGAAATTTTCCATAATTAATACAATCGCATTTATATTCATCGCGATAAAGTGAAAAAGACATAGACAGTATCTATAAGAAATTGAAAGACCAATAAACAGAACTGCGTCGCTTTGAATTTTTATTAGGGCGCGGTTTAATATTATTAGCCTGATGGGGTGCGCGATAAACGTCCAGTTTATGGCAACTTGTAACGACGATAAGACCGACGTAACGGCTCAGATAGGCGTACGACAAACGATAGTGGATTATCTCGCAATTAGATAAAAATTCATTTTCGTCGGTCGTTACCCGGACATTTTACGCGCGGTGATTACATCCCTCTCGCAATACTACTTTGTGGCGTGTGTGGAATATGGATTATTCATAATACCGCTGTAATATTTATCCGAAGCCGCGACATGCTGCGCGACGCATGCGAAATGTAATTTTTTGTGTCGCGCGATCTCTCCTCTCTTACTTTCCCCCTTTTTCCGCTTGCGAGTACATGAATGTCCGGTTGTAAAGTAACCCTCGCGCGCCACTTCGAATGCATGTTAATTAAACGCAGAGGTAGCTCTTGTCGTCGCAGGTACTTTCCCGCCGTGGCTTTCACAATAATGGTGCAGACGCCGCTGCAGAGAACTTCCACCTACTAATCGAGTTTTGTCTAAAATATCCTGCGGCAATTTCGACCCCACTACGCGGGGCACAGAGGTGCCGTTAATATTAAATTCAACCGTACTTCACCTTAACGCAATCTTTTTATTATTACGCGATAGTAAAACGGATGATACCGCAAACGGCGAGTGGGAGTGTGATTATGAGTGTTCGATTAATGACTGTCAGTACCAATATTTCTTTATAAAAATAAAATTAATTTATCATTTGTGGATAAAAAGGGTATCAGAGTACAATAAAAAATATGATACCTATGTCTTTGTGAGAAAATTTGCAGTGAACTTTGCAGCATGTTTTACAAAATTTACAAAGTTTTAAATTTAGTTACAAAATCGTTATTTAATTTCATTTATCGGGATGTTTAATACGGAAAATTAATAAATTGCAAAATTAACAGTATTTGAGATCTGTTATTTTTTTATATTTACTTTTATTGTAGATATTAATAACAGTTTACGAATTACGCGCGCACGCGTTACATACATATATAATTATATATATATATATATATATATATATATATATATATGTGTGTGTATATATTATATTATATTTATTCGAATTATTCAAGATTTAATCATTAAGAGAGAGAGGCTCATTATCTTCATTTATTCCCTCCTTAATTAGCATGATTTAATTGTTTATAATTCTATTTCCACAATCTATCATAATTTAAACTTCATAATTTTTTTCGGTTTTTCATATCATTTAATGTGGCTAAACACCCGAGGATAAGCGATACAATAGCAATAACGTAAATATAATAGGGGTCAGAATTATGAATTTGACAGGCGCTTTAAAGACCAAGTTCATTAAAACGACGCCGTACCATCGCCTTTTGTTCTCCAGGTAGACGGCACTAAATTTTCCACATGCTTGATGCACGCTCGCAAAATAAACCCGGTATCACAATAATCTTGGTTGCTAGCGCCGTTCGGCGTGAAAAATGGCCGCTGCATCTAAAGCCCCCCCGTCGCCACCGATCGCGTAATATACGTCCGATTAAAGATTTTTATGGCATCGTCTTTCGAAAGTTGGCTACGCATGCCGAAAATCGTATTAAAATTTCCTCTGTTCTTATTCCGAGCCCCATTATCGTTTTATTCCATTTCACCTGAATCGATAATATTCTCTGCTCACTCCCCTCGCTTGAATGAAATTCGCGCATGCTAAATTAAATTCGCCATTCATAACGCGTCCCTCCATATCTGCGTATATTACATCGTAAAAGGATCAACTCTGTAAACAGATCTTCTTCGCCGATGTAAGATATTATATATTTTCACGATAGTAACTCGTGCGTTTCTTTACGTGCAATTGGAGTTTATATAGTTCGCAGGCAAATAGAATGAACATTCTTGTTACGGTTGGCAATTTACTGCTACTTTGCAGAGTTAATATTATTGTCAACTTCACAAACGCAGTGCCAAACAACTTGGAAAGCGACGAAAATGTAAAGGAAATAATTAAACTGTCGATTCTACCCAAGGCATGAGTAAAATCAACAGTTTAATTGATAGAAATAGATTATTTTACAAAATTACTGTAAATAACTTTCTGTCATTTTCTACCATTAACAAGTTACTTGAATTGCGTTCCTTTTCTCCAATTTGGAAGAAATTAACATCGATCTGTTTGTTTTACTATTGCAACGAGCAATCTTGTTTCCTTCACTCCTACCAGACTCGTTTATCCTTCGTGACATACGCTGTCCACACTGTCCTCCTTCCACTTCGCGCCGCAACGAAACCGGGAACATACCCGAAACAGACGTATGTGCTAACTGCAACAAGTTCGACCTACAATACGCGCAAATACGGACACATGCAAAAATGTGCAAATTTGCGCCCGCGAAAGTATGCATGCCACTGAAAAAATAATTTTGTTGTCATAATCAAAATTTGGTAGACCTAACCAAATAATTTGGTTAATATAGGCTCAACCAAATGTTTAATTACTCCAACCAAAAAATTTGATCCCTTCTATTTAGTTCTTGCAACAAAAATATTTTTCTTGCTTTAATATTTTCTTTTAGATATTTTTTCGTCTTAATTTTATAATTGTAATGTCAAAATAACATTTACTTTCAAAATAATATTTATACTCTTGGTGCCCAATTTTGGGGACTCTACTTCCAAGAGTCATCATTAGAACATGAATGAAAAATCTCATAATGTTATGTCTTTTATTCCATCTCTTGTGGTTTTTTACTTACGAGAAATAGAACTCTGCCGCGTCCATCTGGCGGCGGTGCCGCGTACTGCTCGCGAGTGAGCAGCACGTTGTCTTTTCGCTTTGTCGAATTTTGTGCTGTCTCGGTATAATACTTATTATAAATTAATACAATTAAAATAATTACAAATTTTTTGCAAAATTCATTTACTTAATAATACAAATAGTTTTATTAATAATGAATTTTAAATTAATGTTAACGAAACCAAAAAAATTAAGCAAATAATTTGGTTGCGCTAATTTAAACGAATTTGTGAATTTTGCTCTGTCTATAATAAATTTGGCGCAAATAAAATATTTTGTATTGCCAATCATAATGTGTGTACTAAATATTTTGGTTGCAGTTAAAAAATTAATTTTTTCAGTCATGCGGCGCGACGCACAAATACGCGAGACACAGCATACAACACGGTCGTGCGCCGCAAAGCAGGTGCTTCTTATGTTGATTGTATCTAGTACTTCGTGTACCCGAATCAAGTGTGCAACTCACTAAACGCTGAAACGTGTAGGGCGGTCGCCTCCGCAAATCGTGTCCCTTGTTCTTAGTTATTTACGACATGCACACGGCAGCGACAATATCGTCGGTTCCTCTTCGACGTTATTTACGCGGTCCTCTTGCTCCGCGCGGGATAGGTACATATTTACCGGCATGTACGAACCTGCACGTGTACTACCGCACGTAGAGAACGTGTCGCGCTCTTTGGAAACAAGGTATCCGCTGCGAGGCAGCGCGCACCGCCATTACGGGGGATTTTAAAGGGAGATTAGTGCGTGCATGATGAATGCGCATTCGATTAATCGTGCGGAAATATCTCGAACTTTGTACGGCGTGATAGCACTCGATTACTATTGTAGTTGTTACTGTTATAGGATACTACGGCCTGCCGTGTGACAAGTTGTCGGACGTGCCGGCTGTTATCGGATTGGGAAACTTTTGCGGTGATCGGGGTGTTCTACGGAAACCCCAAAAATTTCCCCACACCTGTGACCAATTAGCGTCCTCAATAAAGTCGTCGTACGGCAATTGAGCTGTAATTGTACGGTAATGGAGCTGAATTAATGAATAAGTACTGATATAATCAATGTGCTTTATAATTATCCGTTGTTAACGGAACGAATATATACTCACTGCCCGCATTTCGCATCGCCAGAGAATATTTTATAACGAAACTGTCCACAGGAAGCCCGTGGAAAGATTCCAAAAGATGTCAAAGTGCAATCTCGACGATATACTCGGACGACATTTCATAGATTACGTGCTATTTCCGGAATTTTGTTTCTCACAATTTCCCGAATATAGTGTCGTTTATCTCGTCGACTTGAAATATAGTGTCGACTCAGCATGTGCGGTTAATATAATCTTCATTTCTCATTTATCGAAAAATATTCCGACCATTATTGCATGAGATAAATATCATTTGAGTAAATAGTATAAATTTATAAATAATTGATACATTTATTTATAAATTTATCTGTTACATAAATCTATATTTCCTATATATGTAGATTCACTCTTTACGTTTTGGAATGATAAAGAGATATAATGCTTTTTATTTTCAAAAGCAGTTAAAGAGAAAAGAATGTTTATTTATTATGCATGAGCGTAGCTCTGCATGAGTCACTGATTATCTAATAACGCGCGAGTTACTTATCCATCCTTTTGTTATAAAATAAATAAAAATTTTGGTAACAACTGTCTTTTCTAAAATATTTTTCCCATTAAATTACTCTTCTTTATAGTTGTTTTATAGTCTATAGTGGCATTTGAACCATTAGATTTATTATGATTTGTAAATGTAAGCTTTTTAGTAAAGTGAATCCTATAATTTTACTCGATAATGCATCTTTTTTAATAATCTATAAAGTATCCGCACTGGCATCACATTTAATCTCCTATTACAGTAGTCCAGGTTTAATATAAGTCCGACGGGAGACGGATAATTATTAAACCACTACTCTTGGTAATTCGATAATCAAAAGCTTGACGATACATTGTTTCTCGCAAATTATATAAATGTGAATTACTTACAAATGACCATTATATTGACATTGTGCACTTATCTTGGTAGAACAGCGCGTTCGTGCTTATGCTATGAAACGAAAAGCTCGAGGGAGGCACGGAAGCAACATAGTGAACTGGGATTTTAATTAAGGAGCCGCGCGCCTCGTGCAAATGGCAATTTCTGTCGGCTGCGAGTAACGACGTTTCCTCGGGAAAAGGAAAAAAAACGCTTAAATCGACTGAGTGGACGTTAGTGGACCTAGTTATTTTCAGCAGAGTCATCATCTTTCCGAGGACGCACGAAGGTGCTCGTTGCGGGAAATAGCTGCGAATCGGCGAGAAAAGTAGAGAGAGACTAGCGAAACGATTTCAATCGGTTCTCAGGCAGCTTTATTCTTAGATGTTAATATTTAATCTCGCTCTCGCGCCTTGGTTTCGCGCAAATGGAATTTTGACAAATCGCTTTCCGCATATATTTATTGTATCCGATACGTGTTCCATCTTTAATTAGATCAGAATCAGATCTGCGTTTCTCACGCGAGACAGCAAATTGAATTTGCATGTTCAATACGAGCATTTGGTATTTCCAATAGGAATCTCGTCTGTAATTTTAATATTCAGATAAAAACGATATGCAAATCGTTGATTAATTAAATTAAAAGATGCGAACGAATCAATGAGCAATTCCAAGTTTGAATTTGACAGACATATTGGTACTGTTTTATTCATCTTTCGTATAAGGTTATTCAAATCAATTGCATAAAAAGTGTAATATCTAGTTATAAAATCATTAAAACTCAACAAAGATGCAACAGCTTTGACATATAGTTCAATATAATATTCGTTTCTTATTTATTAAAAAATTTTTATTTATTTCATAACAAAAGAAAAGCTAATGTGCTAATTCGTACGTTTTCTGATAATCAGTAATCCATGCAAAGCTATATACACGATAAATAAAGCTTCCTTTTATTTCAACTGTTTGAAACGAGAAAAAAAGCATTTTACAACTTTACATTTTATTCATCGTTCAAATTATTACAACAAACATTATAAATCTAAGTGAAATGTGAGTACAATTCACTCGTATGATATTTATCTAATGCAATAATGATTTGAATATTTTCCACGAGGGATAAGAGATGAAGATCGTAATAGCCGCACGTGCTGACATTTCGAGTCAATAAAGTAAATTAGATGATGGCAAGTTCGGGAAACTGTGGGAAACAAAATTCCGGAAATCGCACGTGTGATCGACTGAATGTCATCCGAGTATATCGTCGAGCTTGCACCTCGGCACCTTTTGGAATTTTTCCACAGACTTCTCGTCCACAGTTTCTTCGCGAAGTACTGTCTGTCGACGCGACATACGGCAGCAAGTATATATATTGATTTCTTCACGTGGTCCAAAAAAGTATACAAGAGTCATTCGCAGCTGTTCCTGTAATACTTCGGGATATCACAGGTAACAATGCAGTAGAACAAACTGAAGTACCGCAGTGAGACGTGCTCTGCAATATTTATTTTTTAACTCGATGTTTCGGTACCTTGACTTCTAAATGATTCATTTATGCCCTTTCTCTGAACCAAAAATACATTTAATAAATACGTTTTTTTAATGAACATTATGATTTTTTAAATAAAAGTATAATTTTTAATAACATAATTTAGTAATCTTGCGTGATACGTAAGAATGAAATTTTTATGACAATTCATAATACATAAAAGAAACAGATTTTAAGATTTATTAAGAAAGGGCGGATAAAGTAACACACATCCAATATTTAATTCGAACCGAAAGGAAAGATAGCAGCTTTTGCGGCGCATTTCCTCGAAATGGTGTTTACTAAACACATAAAGTAGCTTCGCAAGGTAATCTCATGGTTTTACTCGCTAAAAATAAATACCACGTTGCGCGACGCAAAGTTGACATCTCCTAATAAATTCGCCTTTTCCCCGGAGACCGGCACACTCCCAAAACCTCGACATAATTCCCGCGTATTAATCATGCGCGCTTAAACGAAAGAATAACGTTCAGGTCAGAGTTGAAACCACTATTCTCGTAAATCTCCGCGTCTCAAGGACGTAGAAAGCGCGAATTCCACGATTCTCGGATTTGCACGCGCGCCGACGGAAACTCTCGCGACGGCCATCGGACTCCTCGATATCCTCCGATTTGCTCTTCCTTTCCCGTCGACGTGCTCCATTTTCCACGTCGCAAATGCCGCTAACGTACTCACCCTCTTCCTCGGACCGTTTTGTCGAATGTTTTCATTTTCCCGGCAATTCCAACACGCGCGTGGCTATATTGCATCGTCCTTTTTTCATTTCTTGCCGTCTCTCATGTCCTGCGAGCGATAATGCTCGCTTGATGCATGCGCGCGATGCACTCTCTCCCTTTCTCTCTGTTTCTCCTCTTTCTCCTTCTCACGAGTTGTCGAAAACCAATTTAGGTGGGATTCATTCCAGTCGATTCCGCTCCTACAGATATCAGCTAACCGAACCGCATTCTCGAGTCCGTTGCCATTCAAAAAATTCCTGCGCGTCTTGTTTGTCCGTACCGACTTTAGAGAAAATATTGCGCGCAAGCTGCACGAGTGCAGAGTCTATATTTGTCGTAACGCCATTATCGATTGCCAGCAATGCCGCGGTAGGGTCCGAAATGGCGAACGGCTGTTACATCGACGTGTACGACGAGGATGTTTGCAAGTGTTACCGCACGTTTACAACGTTCACCGGAAGACACTGCACTTTTTCGAGATCTTTTACATCCGAAGGACGTACGAGTTTGCGAATAAAAATATTGGCTCATGTAAGTCGGAATCTATATTTTAATAGTATAGACTATTCTATTGGACTTCGGAATTGGTCCATGCCAACATATCGATGAGAGACACTTGAATATGGAAATATTTAAAGTAAGAAATTAAAATATTTTGGCGAATTAAGAACTGACATGACTTGCAAGTAGATGAAAATTTAATTTACGGCTTCATTACCAAGATGTTGGTTGTTGAATATCAAGAAGTTTAATTAGCAACTTTCTCTGTCAAAGTTACATTAATAAAGAATTTATCAAGTTCATTAAAAAGTCTATGACTTTAAAGAAATATGCTAGTTTCACAACGCGTTCGTGATATTAAAATGGAGATAACTTTAAAACGCGATCTTTTAACAATTTTCGCGTCTAAGAAGCAAGAGAACTGCTTATATTTAATTAATTTGTAATATGTAACCCTATACGATAATTTATCATGTATTACGTAACAAGTACCGATATGCATTATAAATATCGACAACACACATTTCACCATTATTATAGCATGATCAATGTTAACAAAACTCGTATCTGTGATAGTAATTACAATAACGTCTGTAAGATTTATTTCTCTCTCCTCTGCTTAATTAATTTGAATTATTACGACATAGAATTCGTGTTTACCGCAATAAAGTCTATCTCAGACTTGCAGTTAATTGCTGTTACTTATGAGTTTCTATCTGAAGCGCTATTTGCAATTGGCTTAACAATATGTTTACATAATGTTTACTCAAAGATTGCGCTAGAGTTGCGAATTTCGCACAAATTCTATTTGCATAAAGTAATAATATTAAGAATCAAATATGTAAGACGAAATTGACTTATAGAAAAAAATTCGGAAAGAAAGAAAAGAAAGCAAGTTCGAATTAGATGGTATATATAAATACACTGGTGGATCCTAGGGGGGATTTTGGGGTTAAATCCCCCCCCTTCCAAATTAAAAAAACCAATTTTGCTACATCCGTTTCAAAAATCTAAATAATAAAATGCAGTTAATGCAGGCCTATCGACGCGGACGCCTGTGGATTGGCGCTCATGAATCCTTATACGGATGTAATCTGCCATCTGTTGAAGATATTTTAGATGAAATGGTTAAAACGAACTCGAGGGGATTTATTTAAATAATAAAAAAACAAATTAATAAAAATGTGTAAAAAATAAAAAAAGTAAAAAAAGAATCAGAAGTTTTATTACGTTTTCGTCGTTGATCCTGGAGTAAAAGCGAAGCGTGAAATGAAGAAAAATATCAAATCAAATAATTTTACCGAAACTCTCCCCCCCCCCTCCCCCCATTATCGACGTCAAGATCCACTAGAGTATAAATATAATAACTATAAATTATATAAATATAATTAAGTATGTTTTAAAAATATATTCTACTTTATTTTACGGAGAAGAAAAAATTATTGTATTATATTCAGAAAATGAAATTAAAAATATAATTAAATTCTTATCCCATATTTTTTGGCAGGCGGCGCGGAGTATAATATTGCACTGCACATTACGTATTTTGCGTTACGAATAATAAGGCCAATTATTCTGAGAGGATTAAGCAGTACATTAGAGAGATAGAGCGGCGCCTCAGGGTGGCGCAGTAATTTATATGCGAACGAAAGCATCTTAATGACCGTGATGTTAGCTTCGCGAATTTGCTGGATTATTACAGTGGAACATTCTATTAATAATTTTGTGCTATCTTTTCTCTTGAACTTTTTTCTAAAGCTACTCAAAAGTGCCATCTCATTTTGTTCATATTACAGAAAGACTGTAGTAACGTCTTGAATTAAATAGCCAGTATTTAACTCCTCGAATGTATAGAAGCAAAAACTCGAGACATAATTATGCTTTTTTAACTGACACTATTTCTGTACAAAAATGTAACGAGAAATACGTGGGTTTCGCAATGATACTAGCAAAACGGACGGGAATAACATGGTTACTTCCAGTTTATCGCAAAAATATGCTGTTTACTAGTCGATTAGCGTATAACGATGTAAACGACATGACGTACATATAAAAAGAAAGAAAAAAAAGAGGAGAGGTGCAGCCGTTGCTTGAAACATTCTAGTGCACCTATGGCGTTACGTCGAGCTGCAACGTAAATAGCACGTGCAACGTACTCGCGAGCTCGTCGATCCGCGAGCAACAAAAAGAGCTTTGTAAAAGTTCAGTGCGTTTTCCCCGCCGTAGATCGTAACACATTCTCCGCAGGAGCGCGCGAGACAGATTCGGCTCGCTTGGCGCATCCCTATATCGTGTCGCGCCGAGAATTAGATTTAAATTGGAAAAATTACATGGTCCAATTGCAAATCGCATTTCCATTTTCGCCGCAATCCCTCTCTCGCCCCTCCCCACCTCCTCTCCTTCATTTTTTCACCGGCGCAATTTGCATGGCGTCGCACGCACAGACGTGTACTGATAGCTAAATTTAATTTTATCAAAAAGCAAAAATAAAAAAAAAGAGCCTTCGCGATTCAAAGTTTTTACGCGTGATTTCACTCTAGTTAGTAACTCTAGAGCGTAACGAGTACTTCCGTCCTCCCGACTTACGAATAGCGCTTCGTTCCTGTTGCGCGTTATTCCCCAAAGTTATAGTGAAATTTCTTGAACTCACCTGCTTTTTAAGACTTTATAAGTAAAATAAGACAGCACTTTCAATTTTCTTAAAATATAGATAGTGGAACGTGTGTCAAGCAGAAAATTATCCACCCAAATGTCTTTACGAGCAACGAAATTTATTAACCCTTCAATGATCGCATGGAGTTAAAGATGCACACTTCATATCATTTTATATCGCTATAACTTCCCAATATGATACATGTTCGCTTTTATAAAAATGCATTTTTTTATACAAATTGAAAATTGCGTCTCTGATTCTTAATTCTGTTAGAAAAAAAAGAAAAGATTGTATAATTATTTGTCATAAATTGTATATTATATGTGGGATATATATATTTTCCTACGCGATTATCTATACTTGAAATTTGAGCATCAAAGGATTAATGATCAATGATCAAGGAAACTACCGTTGTAGTTCAAGGCAACTTAATTTCTTAGTCGACATAGAAACATTTCAATCTTCATCTACATTTCCACAATTATTTGTGACAAATAAATACAGGATTAATATTTATTGAGCAAAAGCGTTAATTTTAGACGATAAGTAATGTATGCCACCTAGAAAATCATTGAGCGAACATTATTGGCACTTATTATAAACAAGAGTAATAAAATATTTATAGATCATTTGTAAAACCGAATATCGTTCGACATTTTTGCTTTTGGTAATGCTCAGAGATACGACACATAATATGCCGAGACTTTACGACGTTGTGCCTGCATTTTACCATTCTGGCGTAGTTTATATAGTTTACGTTGCACTTAGAGGATCATATTTTAAAGCGTACTAAATCAATTTGATATCATTTTACATTACCGCTAAATTACCGCTAAGTTATATCGCTAAATTATATCAACTTCATTTCTATTCGTCGCTTTTATTGCTCGTTTTTCATTATTTTCTCCGCAGAGTTGACTCGTTTAAACAAATTATTAAAAAACACACTTTAAAAGTTTATCACTGAAATAAAATATGGATGTTTAAATTAAATAATTACAGTTAATTAATTTAAATTTGTAATTTTTATAAACACTAGATTATTCTATATATCTTGCAAAATTAGAAATTAAAGATATTTCTTTCTAAAACAAAAAAGTACTAGTAAGATTACTGGAGACACGGCTTTATTTAACAAATCTATATATTATTAAAACCAGATTAAAAAATATATTAATTTTATTAATAGTAACATAAATGTATATAGATAAGTAATAACATAAATTTTTAATTTATTTTTCTTTAAAATCAAAATTTTTAAAAATTGTCAAATACATGGTTATGCAAAAAAGAACTTTTGTATTCTTTTATTGCACTTCAAAGCGTTCCCGTAACATTTTTCATTATTACGTCAAATTTTAAAATATTAAACTATACATGGCAAATAAAATTATTTTAATTAATCAAACAAAAATTGGTGTAATAACGAAATTTTTTTATTTAAAAGACCAAAAAGACATATTTTAAGACAAACTGAATTTCGCCTGATTATGACACCTTTGTGTTTGAGGAACGCCTCATCTTGTTGTTCTCAATTATTCAAGAGACAATAACCAGCCTTTATTAGTTCGTGGCAACGCGAGACGTGCCGCAAGTCGCGCATACTATTCCGCAAAATTTATTCAGTTCGCTTCGCAGAATAGAAATGTCGGTCTTTTCACATTGCGTACGCGGGGCGTTAATTAAATGTAGTTCAATTTTTCTTTGTTGCGTTATTTCGTTACTCGCTCAAAAGCTATTGTCGTTTACTCATTAGGAAACACACGCGCGCGAACGGACATTAGTTCTTTCGACTTGCAAATCATCTCGGTTGCTACAGAGCAATCCCTTTGTACATTAGTTTGTTTGAACCATTTTTTACCAACAGTTTCCGGTCTTCTTTCCGTTTCTCCCCGCTCCTTTGTTTTATGCTGATATTAACGGTTGCGAAATTGAGCAGCTGGGTTTATCTTTAATTCGAGATAAGAAGAGTGAAGCTTATACGAGAGAAACAGATACTGCCGGGCACGTACCGAGGGTGGCTTAAAGGAAAACGATTCGTAACTAATACAAGGATTTGAGAGTCTGTGAAGTTGGCTCAATGACGGTGCTTTTCAAGAAACTCTCATCCGTACGATATGGACTTGAACTGAAGGTGCGAACTACCTCGAAACAAAACGGTTTCTCCTACTGAAGTGACTGCGTAAGACAGCACTTGTTAGTCTTTTAACGCTTCCTATTTCTATGGACAACACGAAGAGTCTGAAATATTGAAAGTTCCTTCGAAACACCATTTTTCATCCAAGACGCTAAAAGCGTCTACATGTTTGACTTTCTAGCAAGTTTAATGAATGCTCGTCGGAAGCAAGAATTTTTTGCAAGGAATTTAGAGAATGTCGAGTACACATATCTCTCGTCATATCATTACAACTCTATTAAATTGTTGTAAACTAATACGGCAAGCTTTTAATATGAATATTCAATGTAGGACATAAAAATAAAAGTTTAATATAACACGATTTCGCGATAACTTGATGTTCATTTTCGGCATTTTCGATTTAATAGTGTAACTGTAAAGACATCTACTTATCCATCGCACGTGCATTAGTTATTATTACTGTATTTTGAGCGTTTTATAAAGTGACTGTGTTTTGTCCGTCTACTTGTTTCTAACTTCGTATTTAAAATATCCACCTCCGTCTGCCTTATTCCATCTGTTTCTACTTACGAAATTGTAGCTAGACCAAGTTATCTGTTTCCGAAATAGGATCGTCCGACGTGATATGTACGCGAATTGCATATCGGCCTTATTATTATTTCACCTGTAGCATCAGGTGCTTCGTCGGAACCACGCGCCCGGGGAATTCGGCCCCCGGCTTGTACAAATTTGCACTTTGATCGAGAATACGTGTCCTTCCGCGGCGAAACGTCAAGTGGAATCCACGCCGAATAATTACGTCGATAGAGATCCAACGTGTCCTGCAGAATGAAACGTTCCGGAACGAAACGCGTTTTCCAATTTTACTCGACGTTATCGTTCTATTCGCCCGCTGCGCCCAACAATATTATTCATTCGAATAATGTAGTTTAACGTACGGTAAACATTAATGTCATAGTGAACGTTGCTGATTTCAAATGTATGTATGTATAATCAAATCAAAATGTAGTAGCACGACGAATTATTTCGTTTAATTTTAAATATTGCATTGGTGAACTATTTCAAAAGATATCTTCTCAGTTACGTGAAAATATAATAATATATCATAACTTTGTAATATTAATAAAAAGTTGTGTACACCAACCTTTGTGCCAACTTCTTTCCTTTGGCAAGATTGAACCCACTTTTCGTTGCTCCTGACCAATACTCATTCTGGCTGCATATAGCCAGAAATTGACACGAAGGAGAAATACTCCTTCTATTGCCAGCTAATCATCGCCGGCAAATTAGCGTAAAGATTTTACGCTTATGATGCGCGAAACACGAACGCGTCGCGAAAGGGCCATTGCATTAATAAAAAATCTATAACGTTCGTTAGAATATTAATCAACTTCGCGTTTCTTCTTTATGCGCGCGATAATATTTTCAATCTTTGATTAAAAATTAAAAAATATATCCAGGGAGAAGCTTCCAAACTTAGAAAAAAATTTTTTATTCTCCTCTAATTCAAAGATACTCAATTATATATCGTGAATATTAGAAACTTTACAATTTTTCCAAACATGAACCTTTAATAGCGAATTATAATAGAAATAGACCAGTGAAAATTGATAGACACAAACCAAAAGAATCTAAGGCCCATATTCGTGTTTTATCGTTCGATTCGATATTGAATCTCACCCTTTAAAAGCATGCAGGGTGAGGAATTTACAATAAATTACATGAATTCTCATACAATTAGTATTACTGTCAATTTAAATTTCATTTCATATTTTTTCGCGAGAATACATTTTCCACGTCTACTTTTATAAATTGGCATATCGGTATATACATTCTTTATTTGCATTTCAGTTATTACGTTCTTTATAATGCTGCTAAAATTATTTTTTATTTAATATATTGGAGAGAGAGAGATATATATATTTCAATACTATGTGTATTTTAATTGGCACGAAACTATGTGTATGATCAATTGTAAAATGATTACTGCAACAAATTTTTCGGCAAAACATGTGTGGGATTTCACATCATACTACTTTGACTGGAATATAAAGCCCAGTTACCAATCATTATATATAGATAGGCTATATAAGGTTAGGCTAAAATTGGTGTATTATAAGAATAAATAGTTGTAATTGACAATCGTAAGCGTGTCTTTTACTAGATAAATTATCTGAAATATGTCTGAAATATTACAAGCCATTCTTTTATGTATGATTGACACGCACATTAAAAGAAATCTTTGAATATATTGAACATGGACATATATATATATATATATATATAAAAAACTTCTCTTATACCAATTTATATACTATTTAATCCTGTATGAATATTTGGGAAAAAGAGACGAAGGAAAATAAAAACAGTATCTCTCTCTCTCTCTATTGCATATATATTAATTTGACACATATGCATGTATTAAGATATATTTGACGTATGACTAATATAATTGTCATTGATCCGTTACATGGATAAAAAAGTTTTTTTATGACTCACCGACTGATGCGCAACAACGGAGTAATCTGCATCGTTGACTACGTTGATTCTGTAATACACAAACTAAATGAAACAATTGTATCAAAAAAATAATCGACATCTCAAAGAATCCTAATTAATTGTACACTTCAAATTTTATATTTATTCTTTGAATACATATTTAATGAAATAATTTTCGAAAATACTCTACTTTTTAAGTACAATTTCTTTTAAGATTCCATACATAAAATTTTATTTTTCTAATTTTTATTTAAATCGTCCAAATAAACAACAGACGATTAATAGTACAAGTAATATAAAAATAATATGTATATATAGCTTACCCCAAGGTTGCTCCGCTGGCGCATGATGCCTCTCCTAGGGCCTCCTCCTTAGGTTAGGTTGTCCGAGTTGTTAGCTTCGCAAGATTCCCACAACGCGATATTCTCCGGGTCATTATTCTCTGAATCATTTGAATAGACGATTCGTTTAATAGAAAATAGACTAAATATTTTCTTTCATGTACGATATAATGCATATATATAT
>NJRQ01000010.1:264869-312772 GCA_003063805.1 Aphaenogaster ashmeadi | reverse complement strand
AAGCTTTAAAATGCTTTTTTAAACTTTTGTCTACGATGATTTTTCGCCGAGTATCCGACATTATTTCTAAAAAGTGCAGGTTTAGCTTCAAAATCGTGTAACTCGGTCAATTGTAGGAGAATTTTTTAAAAAGCGTTTTGTAAGTAAAATGTTGTAGTTTATGGAATTTGAGTCGAATTTTTTGAGAGAAATTTTTTGATCGAGCTGCAGAGTGTCAAAAGTGCGTAATTTTTAAGAAAAAAACAATGTGTTCTTTTTTAAAGCACAGAACAAGGAAGATAATCAAATTTAAAAAAATGACCTATAACTCGTTAAAGTTGAAACTTTCAAATTCATTCGTTATCCAATATTTGTAATATCAACATGTATATACCATCGCCGCAGACATTTGTACCTACATTTAATATTGTAGAAGAATTTTTATATAATGGACTTTACTTTTTTTCGCTCTCAAACGAGGAAGGGTTAGAGAATCTACTGACTTTAACATGTAACATCTCCAATATTGGATCGAATTATCTGGGTGATATGACATTTTTATAAGAACGATTATATATCTTACTTTGATATATAAAAATGTTGCGGCCGAATTTTATCGTTTTAATTTATGTTATATCTGTTGATCTCTTTTGTGATTCGAAGCTCAATAATTATGTAAAGTAACTCTTAGACTGAAGACGACTTAGTTAAGTCGAAACGTCTCTTAATTAATTTAAATATTAAATAAAGAATTTTATCGGTACCTAATAATTTGTCGACATACTTGACCTTTCTATGTTATCATTCTATTGAAACTTTAAGCTTTAAAATGCTTTTTAAACTTTTATCTACACACACACACACACACACACACACACGATGATTTTTCGCCGAGTTGCAGCGGTTTGAAAATAGCCTAATTTTTAGGGTATGAAAAATGTTCCCTATTTTTTTTTTTAGTAGTGTAATATCCAAAATTACAGTAATGTCCAAAATACTTAATAATTCCAAGAATAATTGTCGCGCGTACAAAATCATTATAAATAATTTATTTCCCGCAAATAACAAGTACAATGTGTGTGTGTGTGTGTGTGTGTGAGACAAAGAATAAATTACTCATTCCAAAGTTGCTCCACCGTCGCCCGACGCCTTCCCGGACCTTCCCCTCCTTCTACTTATCTCTCATTTTTCCGTTTCTTCTTGTTCTCTCATGGTACTCGCATAACATTCGCGAAAATTACGTTAATTACGATTGCGCGGCGATTTAAATGGCACGTTCGCGACGCGCGCTTTAATATTATTGTACATCGTGACGCAAGAGAATGGCACGAAAAAAGTGTACGAGACTACGATCTGCCTGACATCTGTGACGTTTCGCAAATTACTGTGACGGACGTATCACGAGCGGCAGAAGGTTTTAATTACCAATGTACATACACACGCGCTCACGAATTTATGTTATAACGAATGTAAAAATAGAAGATTAATTGCAACTCGGGAAACTCGATCCGCTCCTTATCCGCGATGTTCCCATTAATAATCGACGAAAAATCTATAGCGCGATACGAGATAAATGTCTTTGAATACGAGCAGCAGCATTGAAAAGATAATTAGTTTCGTAAATATTGCGACCTAACCAATTTCCGTCCCCGCTAAACACTATAGATAAGATCTTCAGGAAACGTGAAGTATATTATGAGAATATCATGTATTAATAATGCAATTTATAAATAAATTTCAAGTACTAATTCTTAATTTTTCAAACATACTAATTATTAAAAGTTTAGAATTTCTTGCTTATAGATAAATAATAAAAAATAAAGGGAAAGAAAAAATAAAATAAAATTATAACAAGTAAAATACCTGATATTCTGGAAATATAAAATTTTTACTTTTTTCATGATGTTCATATCTCATGGATGATAAAGATCGAAACAAAATGTATCGTATATATCTTTTATGTGAAATAATAATAAATTATGTACCACCGGGAGATAATAAAGAAAAAATTATTGATTTATTTGTATATTGTATCGCGACCTTCGAAGGATTAAACAACCCTGCACAAATTTTTAATTATGTGCAGAAATAT
Organism: Aphaenogaster ashmeadi; assembly: GCA_003063805.1. NCBI lineage: Eukaryota > Metazoa > Arthropoda > Insecta > Hymenoptera > Formicidae > Aphaenogaster > Aphaenogaster ashmeadi. The sequence goes on along the minus strand of NJRQ01000010.1, from coordinate 310,701 downwards.
CGCAGTGAACTTATCTTCATCATGATAAATTTTGCACTTGATATCCGCTTATGTCTTGATCCATAGAGAGATTTTCCCCGCGAGCTGCTAAATATCTAACGTTGTCTCTTCCAAAATTTATACGATAAATCGTTAGAGTCCTTAATATTCTTGATGTTATTTTCTCGCAATTTCTCTCTTTTGCATCCGTGAATATTGACGAAGGGCTCGCCCTGCAACAAGCGGATCTCGTGTGCGAGCCCGAATTGGGCCACTTTGCGGTCATGGCCATTCATAGTAACGCCAGTGCCATTATCAGGGATTACATAATTTGAGAAATCAGACGATCGTTATTTCGACCAATATTTTGATTGAGCGCCCTTACGTAAAGGATTTACATTCGCTTCGCATTACGAAACGATGAATTGTGCTGGATTCTCCGACACAATTGAATTTATGTTAAGCCACTTGCGTATAATGATTCGGCATAATTTTGTTACTAGAAGTTACCTTCTTTAGCAATTTATTTTCAATCGATACTGATCTGTTTTGCTTTTCCGAACATGCTATTCCTCTTCCTCCCTTTCTCTCTGATATGATTTTACTTACAATAATCATATAACTATTGCTATTACTAATTATGTAAAATGCTATACGTGGTATTTTTGTCGGAATGACTCATAATCTTTTGACCTATTGAATTATATTAAGAATATTCGATTGCCCATTGTCTGGTGCTCTTCGTGACTTGTAGTCACGCCATTGCTTCATCGATTGCCGCATAATAGTACAAATCGGTCGTTATTGCGCAATACATTAACATGATGATCAGCATCGTATCTTAAATACGTCTCTTGCAGATCTTGGTGCGCATTCATCAAGAGTTCAAGAGCTCCTCCAAGAGTTTTTCACGAAAATAAATAACAACAAAAGTATCTGTTATCGAACAGTATTTGACGAGAACGGATTTTTCAGATTAACGAGACCAATTTTCCCGAGGATAAAAAACGAAAATAAACGAGCCCGTTGAGATGGAGCGGCATGGTTGCAGCCGATTTGCGAAAACTACTTTATTACACCTCGGGTGTACTCGCGATGCGTGTCGGTATTTCGCATATGAACGCAAATTGATTGAATATCGTATCGAATATCGCGTATTCTAACGGCGTTCGTGATCAACGACGTCCGACTTTCCTGAGTCTAGCTACAACGTCGCGGTAGCTCGTTGTGCTGAGCCAAATGACGAGTAATCAGCGTTTAACTCGTTCAGCGTGTGCAGATAGAGATCGTATCCTCGAGATAATTTGGTCCAAGTACAATCGCAGCCGTAACTACCGCGAACCGTATATATTACGGCGCGAAAGCGATCCAGCTTTTCTGCCGCGAGTTTAATCCGAGATTTATGCTTCCCTGTTGTGAGGGAATAAAGCTTTTTATCGTATGACCGTATTTTTATTATTCGTAACCAGACGCGCTCGGCGAAGTGATAAAATGCGCTCGTTTCACGGCGCTTCTTTGCGTATCTCTCGAAAATAGTTCCCCGACGGATACTTTTCGCTTAAAGTTACTCACGGCGGATACGTATTACGTCGGATAACATTGAGATCCATTAATACTTGCCCGCACTATGCACACGCGATATTAAGTATAAAGCAAAAGAATAAGAAAAGAAGTTCGCAATATGCCGGAAATGAAAAAGTGCCGATAATAATTTGAGTACCTTGCATGTAGAACCTCGAAACTTAATCGTTTTGAACACGTAAAAATTAGTTATGATATCAAGAATTAACGTCGTCGATTTTTCATGAGACACTACAACGACAGTTATAAAAATTGGCACATTAACAGGAAGTAATTGCAGAAGTTGTTTGAAGAACTTGTAAATATGTTTATAATATGCATTGTACTGAAAGAATGAGAACTCACAGTAGAAGCTAGCGAGGCAGTTATTGAAGATGGCAAGCGATGCGCTTTAAGGGAAAGCATTTATAAGAATAAACAGATTCTGACCGCATTGACGTGAATACTTCCATAAATTTTCTTTGGCCATAATTAGCGCAGATAATAAAATTTGATTGGACTGTTTTCCGCAAACACCGTAATAAATGACTCTGTTATCTTCTCTAGCAACGTCGACATAATTACGCCTTTCACGCTGACTCTAATAAAGCTTTATACTTTTCGATCAATTTGATTAATATACAGATTATTTCGGTTTCAAGGAGAGACATTAATTTTTTACTGCTGCAATGCGTTTTTTTTTATTTGACTGCCGAGTTAATTAAAGAATAAATTTTCTTTGAAGTAATGACAATTACTTCGTTTAATTCAAACTACGCATTTATATTTCTGAAATGTCATACGGAAATTGAGTATATTGCTGCAAAATAAATTTATCTTTAATTTAGATTTCTTTTTCCTTCTTTCTGTTGGGATGACTCTTCCATTTCGCAATGACATGTTGACCTAATGACTTTTCCTCAAAGTATCTCCTTGCCACTTCGCATTAATGTTACCACGGTCGATGTACAAAGTACGTGGACTTATCTAACGTTATCATCTAAAATGTTCTTTCGTGCTTTTTTAGTGTGGAGGGGAGTGCTCGAAATTCTAAAATTTTATTAAAAAAACATTCGCGGTAACGTTAGGTGGACAAGTCCGTATAAATATTTATCTACGTGATCTTTTTTTCATAGTTTGTATTTATTGAATTTATTTATAGAATCGTATTTTTATGTATAAAATAAATATTCACTCCACTTTTGTGCCGTGAAAAATATGCCGCGTAATATTTTAAATGCGTGTCGCTTTTGCCATCTCGCCCGTATTTTGCAGCCATTCGGTCGTTGATGAAATTTAATCAAAAGCCGAGCGGACTAGAGAGCGCGCGGCGGGTTTGAACATTTCCGACCGTTGATTCGCCGATTGCCGATCCACCTGCTTGAATCTTTTGGCTGCCGACAGTGGGAACTTACGCAACTTCTATGATTTGCGGAATCGAATTAACGCTAAACGGAGTTTCACAGTGCGTCAAATCTCGAAGTGGTTTCGCGGTCCTAAGGGCGACGGGTCGGTCGCTTCGCTGTAAGTTCCAAGTTGCCGCTGGCTGTTAATTATCGTACGAGTACAAGAAACCGCAGACTCTTGCAGACTCTCCTCCCTAATGTAATGCGCCTGTTCGGGGACGTATACGGAGAGACGTGCGTACGTATTACGAATCCACGCAGGAACCAGAACGGACGAATGGAATCCCGGTGGGCGGCATAACAGGCTTTTGTTGACGATGGCGGACGGGATGACAAATCCTCTTTGCACAAGACACGATTTCATAAGTAACTCATAGCACAGAGCTGGTAGTTTCCGAGCGCGCTAACATTATTTCGCCGCCGTGTATAATACGTAATACCGGAATATGTAATACCGTGGTCCGCTGTGTCAATTAGCTACTTTGATCCTTTGAGCTCCGGCGTGTGTGTTAAAAGTGCCGCGATTGACATTACCGCAATTAATCGTCTCTCGAATACCCCGCAAAATTGCTTCAGTACAGAAATGTCGCTTCGTAAGAATCGTTTAAATCATAATAGCTATACATTTTTTAATTTTTTGGGATTCTCGTGCATTGACAAGTGTTAGGAAATTTTGCAATTTATTTGGACATATTTATTTAGACAATACCGTAATATAATTGTAATTGTCGTGATTTAAAGGAAATGCGGAATATACAGATAAATTTCTTTTTGCTGTTAAAGTGATGGAAATTTATTTAGAGCCAGAAATATAACCATTCAATCATTACTATTAACCGAGCGTTGCATTACATTAGAATTATCATTTTATCAAATGTCTTGACAATACAGCAATTTACTGCAAGCAATTACTGCAGCGTATTATTTTAGCTGGAGCTTTTCTTATACATATTTGTCATTTTAAATCATGTCATTTAACACGATTGAACGCATTAATTTTTAATTTAATATGATTTAACGTATTGAATGACGTAACCTAAAACGGCAAGAAATATGTAAAAAGAGTTTCAGTCAAATATATCATTTTTAGATGTTTATGCGTGTATAAAAATAACATGCTTGAATTTGCAGTGTTGTCTCAGATAAGTACATTATATGGATATGGATCGTATTGTTCTTTCTCGAAATCTTTACAAGCACTCGCCGCAACGGTTTACGTTTAGTTCACTCGGTTCACCCGACGCGCTCCATCGTACTTAAAAATTAATCGTGGACAAACGATTCCACCGTTGCTTGTTCTGTTACAAGGGATTTGTGGGAGCTCGGGCAAAGTGCACAAGCGTGCTGGAAATAATCTCAAACTCCTTTCTGTTAATCTCCTCTTCTTTCTGTTTTATTTATCGCGTTGCGACACGAACTTTTACACAGTTACGCGAGTAATTCATCGCTGATGGTTAATGTCTATCGGTATTGCGCGCAGCTGAGCCTCAAACGTGTCCGTTAAGAAAGGTAAAATCAATCGATTCCGCGCACGTGCATGCCCCGGGGGAGAGCGCAAACCGATATCCAGGAGATGCCTGCCGGGGCTCTCTCGAGTGAATTGACCACTCCGTTGGAGTTGCTCGGGGACCAGGTGAGAAAAGGTCGAGAAATCGGTCGGTAGACTTATTTCCGCGAAAACCAACCCTCCAGCGACGATACTGATGAATTTCTAATGCAGCGAAAGACCTTGGCGCATCGAAATGCAATATCCTTCTTTTATTTAACGAAAGATACATGGGAATTGAAAATTTGAGATTCACTCCACGCATTAAAGAAATATTATTGTTTATAGCGTATCGCTGAAACTGTGTCTCTCTAAACGTTCAGCAAATAAAAATTTCACGAAGAAAATGGAAAAAGATCCTAAAAAAGATCCTTTGATTATAAAAGATACATCTTTTTATAATCATAGCTCCGAGAGAGGCTTTTGCAATTCATTTTTATACACTTTATTCTACATCGGATTGTAATTTAGAATATTGCTGGTATAATGGATAATAGTAACAGCGATGTCGTAGGAATTAATATTAGTACCATATGCTAAAGCGGCAGTTGTTGCGATTAGCATGCATATGGAATTGCCAGCACTATCTCACAACGTCAACGCAATATTTTAATAGCATAATATGCATGGATTTTTATTTTGCTTCTCGTAATAACAATTGAGGTATTACACGTTACGTGCGTGGCACAGAAGGTTTTCCCTTTATTTCATAAACAGAGATATATAAGCGTCGCGTCGCCGAGATAAAGTTTTCATTTCGAATTGCACATTACATTAAACCGTCATTAAAAACCCGCGAAGCATTGACGGGGATTAATCCTGGAAACGTTCCGTACCCTATTACGTGTAATACAGCTTGCAACGATTTCAAAGATTCAACGAGGCCGCCAGAGGTTTTCTGCGATTTTAAACCGAAGACGAGAGAGATCTACGACGTATTTATGCCCGCTGGAGAAATCGAACAGTTCGCGCGAGTACGGTCGTTAGATTTCTCGTCTCCTCTCGAAAGGGAATGCCAGGCGCTAGCTAGAAGTACACGAGAAAAATTTTCCTCATTCCGCCTGGCGCATCGCAGTTGCGCGCGTAATGTTCCACCGGGAACACGGTCCTCTCGCCAATTCGAGACACACAATCCCCTCTCGCAGATCCATTTTGTCGTGTCGCATAAGCCGGGACAGAAAGACGTACTCTCTCTCTATTTATCTCTATCTCTCATCGATTTGTCCCGCAAATATAAGTCCGTCAGTCTTGGTATACACTCTCGGACAGTCCCCGTTATCAGTACAGGGAGCCAATCCGCGCGTTGACTCACGAGCTGGTCGACGGGCGATACAGCGGATCTCCGTTGAGCATCCGAACGAGATGGAGGGTGCGTCATGTAATACGCACGTTCAAGGAGAGCGATACCCACCTACCTACCTATCTACGCCCGACCAATTTGCGAGTCAAATGGAATTGGCCGCCGTCCGGAGTCCGGCGGGTTTGTTTGCCGGACGTTGAACGTGACTGTTCTGTGGACCTGGGACGACAGCGATATATATAACATCGGAGGATTAAAGCCCATTAGACACGTACGTAGTCAGTGCCGCTGGTTACCCTGTTGCCTGCATAAATGTCGAGCGAAGTCGTTCCACGGTAATAAAGCCAACGATCTAAATGGATAACGAACACTGGATAATGGATCGTTATCTCTCGAGAGATGATCAACCCGTTTCCAATTAACCGGACTTGTGGCCGAATTTTTTTAATCAATTAACAACGTATTAAGAAGCACGCAGGAAGCTTTTTATATATAAGCTATTTATATTAATCAACATTAAAACGTTATAGCGTGATAATAATATTGCGGTAAAATGGAGTGCTTCTTAATTAGAGTCACAACTGACCAACGTTTATTGGTCGGTAACATTTTTTTTCTGCAGTATTCTCGCGGTTTGATTGTCAAATACACGATAGATCGCGACTCTCCTTTTTTGCTCTATGTATTTATCAATAAATATAGAGTGACATTTTTATTGATATTGATACAATGACAAGGGAGAAAATAAATTCCATATGCGTCATTCGTTTTTATCTCGTCAGAATGCATCTCCGAGTGCAGGGAAAAAGTTGATTAAAGCAGCAGTCGATGCGACAAGAATTGATTAGGTAGAAGATGTACAGAAATGAATATAAAAATACCGGTGCGCCTCGGGGTTTACGATATTTTCGCTCCGAAGGGTATACGCGAATTTAATTAAACCGACAATGCGCGATCAACGGGGTACGTTAATTAAATCGCCCGCGGTAAATCCTAATACGGCATTTATGTTTAAACATTTATGTTTATCGTGTGTTATCACGATCTGTTCGAGGCAAGCGTCTCGTTTAACATGCCTCTTTTTAACCCGCAACTTTCAGCATCTAGTATCCGTTCGATTATGTTCCGCGTCTCCGCGTCTCCCAGTCCCTTAGCTCGTCGCTCTATTTCCGTTATGAGGAAACAGAGCCACTTTTCTTGCCGCGGCAAATCCCACGACGGGCAAATGAATTATCCGACCCGATCGATCCTGAGAACCGAGAGAGGAGTAACCGCTCACGTTTTTTGTTGGCACGTACTTCGTTCATGACCCACTGAATGAGCCTGCGAGAAATCGCCTTTTTTTTACTCTTTCGCTCGACAGAGCCAGGCAGTCTCCTCTAAATAAAACGCTTACGTTAACAACAATTCGGAAAATCGCAAATCATTCAGAAAGTTTCCTGAAATACGATAGTTTTATACACGTATCATTTTTCTTTGCAGACATGCAAAAATGGGATGTGTTTGCCATGAAAATTTACTGTTGTTACAGAAAATATTTATCTTCGCTCGTTAATATTTCAAATTAATGTTACTTATATTTGGGAAAAACAATAAGGATATTGTATATGTAATATTATTAAAACAACAATATAATACGTGAACAAATAACATAAAAATACTTCGCTACAGTATACAAATAAAAAATAAATATTTTTGGTCGTTTGCAATTGTGAAATTAGTTGAAACTCTTTCCAAAGTTGTCAGTGATAACTGTGAATTCACCGAAACGTAAGCTTAATAAAATACGGAAGAGTACTCCTTCGTTTCGTCCGTCGCTCAAGCAAGCTCAGACAGGAACATAAATCGAGACAAACTTCGAATGCGCCGTCGAAATTGCACGTTTATTCTTGCAGTCTCGTCTGAGACTGAAATTGCCTTTCTATGATAATCACCGGGCATAAAGTAGGGTCTCCTCTGCCAAGGGTGTAAAGCGTCTTCACTTCATAATAATCGACTTTTCTGCCCCTATCCCCTCCGCCGTTCCCGATTCGGTCGCTCGAAAAGGTCGAAAATTACTTGAGATTTATTCGGACGAAGAGACACTTTCATCGGGAAAGATCGAAGGGTACGCCCTATAAAACGCATATTGATCCACCACGCGAATTTGGAGCCATTTTCCTGAACAATGCATTCGTTTTAATGCAATGCGCACGTTGCTCAATTGCCGATCGATTTGTGAATCGCATACTGCCGTACATACATACATTGATATCGGTTTACGATTAGTTATTAGTGTTGGGTAGCAATTGTTGTCCGACAAACGTGCTGCACAATATTACACTGGCTAATTATAATAACAATTTCTCTCTAGTGCAGTCCAATTAATTATTGCCGCCCCGTAATGGCTGTGCATAATTCATAGGACTTGTTCTGTCTAAGTAGCTCTGATAATTAATGGAATTAAATTGAGATCGATTAGATCAAGTCCGCTGCATTAAGACTTCGGAATTTCTGGGTTCGCGCAATGACGAGCTCAGCGGTAGACATTTAATCGCGAACAGAGTTATCTTACGAAGCAAGGCGATTCCAACTTAAGTTCCGCGTAGGTAGTTTTGTTTCTTTGAAATAGTTAGCTCTCTATTATTTTTGGAAATTTGCGCATGATATGAGTTTCATCCGATCTTATACAGTTTCGTTAAAAATTAATAAACTTATGCAAGCGCGTGCAACTAATTTATTCGCTGCACTTTAACGTATCCGTTAACCTTGTTGTATTTTACCGTGACAGTATGCTGCGCGAGCAACGTTCTCTAACATGGACTGAATAATGAAATAAACTAAAGATAATAAAAGGTAAACAATTCCGAAAGTTTCGTGATTAAAGCAGGCGAGTTAAACTTTGTTTCGCTATAGTGTCTTTCGAACACGATTGGTAAAGTTAGGATCCCGATAGAAGAAGGATCGTTAGACACTCGACAGACAGAAACTCGATTGAAAGTTCCATCATTCCGCGTCGTTTTTTAAGAAAATTCAAATAACGCCGACGGTGCTGAAATAAAGTAAATAGTAATCAACGAATACTGATTAATCGAGTGACGTTGCATGCGACTCACCTCAATTATGAATATGCATTAGAACCGCCGCGGTAAAAGGTGTCATTAGCGTAAATATTGATGAATTTCTCATTTTTGCCTTCGAGTATTCTATCAAACATTTAATTTATCTATTTGCATGCAATTATTAATAATGCAAAGGAAATTAATGCAATGTACACACTGTAAAAGACATACAAAAGCCACGTTATTATATTACAAATTTACTATAGAATAAATTTTACATCACTTTTAGCGTTGTAATTAACGTGAATTCGTTTTGGAAAAGGAATGAATCAATGTAAATCATATTCATTAAGAACGTAATTCTTTTTTACCATTATATGCTAAGAGGCATATTTTGATATATAAAAATAAAATATTTTTCACATTTCTCTAGAAGTCTCGAGATACGAATCACCCCTTTTTATATGACGCGGTGTTCGGAATGTCAGAACAAGACTTCAATAATTCCGGCAGTTCGCCATGTATTGTGATGTACGAGCAAATTTTATATCCAACACGTTTCTCTTTGAAGAATCTGCACACGCGGCCAATAAATTTTACATTGTGTCGTCAGTGGTTGCCTCGACACTCCATTTCTGAGTGTCGGCGGTACCCTCCGCACGTTTGAACACCGCGAACGAGTGGAATAAATAAAAAGATGCCTGATTTATATAACATTTTGGCATGCAAAAATATTAATAGCGTCTCGAAAGAAACAAACGCAGCATGGCCGTACAAGATCGCTTTCAGGATTATTCCTTAAAGAAGGAAAAAGAAAATACAACACTTTATGTCGTTCGTTCAAGAATTTATAAAATATTAGCGTCTTTTCAAAAATGTTTAATATTCACATCTTATTCAAGTAATCCGATTACAAATAAGCATGAAAAAAATTTCAATCATCGCGAAACCTATAAACGATGTTTACGTCGTAAAATTCTTTTGCGTACACATATTACAAAGGATTTAGTAGAACATTCGTCATAGGATCGCGACCATAAACAACATTTGTACGCGCACGTCCGTGAAGAATTATGGCTAATATAATCTGCATATAAAAACGTGAGATGCACAATTCCATGAAATTTTGCAAACTCTGGCTCGAAGTTAAATGTTTCCTCAAATTAATGTAATATAACGGAACGTCGTATTTTATTTATTTTGCACCAAAGTAGCGTAGAATATTTGCGCTTACATAATATGGATATATTTAATTTATTGCTAATTTTGAGCACGTCGCGGTATCGCATTTTATCTGAGATCTTTTTTATAAAATGTTATCGCCAAATTATTATTGGTGGATGCTTTATTACAGGATGTAGGAATGTAGTATTGTCCGCAAAAATTTGAGATATCCTTTTGTATGTGTCGTTTAGAGGCAATGCCGATATCGATAGCGCTCGCTCCGCCGTTTCGCAGGTTTCCGCAAGCCATGTTTCCGAAATTCTCCTACGTGGTAGAAGATCATGCATAATCCGCACAATAGCTGCCACGACAATCGGAGATTACAGGATCCACGGGCGCATTCATCGCGACGTGTCGTACATGATAAACAGCGCGGGGGCGCAAGGAGGAAGGGGTGTACGCGTGTATTGTCTTGCTAATGCTGGATTCCAGGTAGAAGGCGCGTGATTGCAAAATGAAAGAATGATACGAGGTTGTGCGTCAATTGTCGGAATCGGTCGCCAGCGACAGCGAATGCGACCTCCTCCATCACGCTCATTAAGTAAATAGTGCGCGAATGGATCAACCGCTTCGAGAAGGAGGCAATTCTCTCAGAATTCACGAGCATGAAATATAAATCTTATTTTATTATCGTATCTATATATAATAATTGTAATTCTCTTTCCACGAATTTTTATTTATTACTATTTTATAGAAATATAAAATTATATAGTATATATTTTAGTAATTAATTTAAATAAAATTTTACTAATTAACTTAAATGAAATTGTCTATAAATATTTTATGGTGGCAAAATTTCAACAAAATGTACATATTAAATTGCTTTTGATGAAAGGCACACAAGTTGCATCATCACTATCTTGCGTCGCTATCATTATTCCAAGTTAATCAATATTCTAGATTAGTTTTGCATATCCCGTTTATTTTATTACCATTTACGAGAAATTTCTTCCATTCGAGATAATTTTAACAACTTGATTCTACGAGTTCCAAAAGAATAGCCGTTTATTTAAAACTTTCTAACAAATAGATTGTTAAGACCTCGTTCTTGAGTACATTAAGGCCCTGTACAAGGAGTTGCTGCCGTATTTGTCCCAATTTCAAGAAGGTCTCGTTGCTGCAGTTACATTAAACATTTTATCTATATATTCTGGCTTAATTACTTCAAAAGTGTACGCTAACATGTCTCATTTTAGATTCTCTCTTTATTTTTTATATTATTCTTGAATATAAGCAATTTCTTTCGATCTTTCTTTCGATAATAATAAATCACGTAAATCGTATTTAACAAAGTAAAACTATTCAAGCAATGAGAAAAATAAAGGATACTCTTCTGTATCTTCGGTAAATCTTTTATTTTGTCATTATTATTTAATCAGTAAAATAATCTAGCGTGTCGTATGCATATTAAGTACAATAAATACATATTAATTTGAATAATTACTTTCTTTTGTTAATTAAAACAATGGTAACTTTCCCAGTAAATATTACATTAACGCGCGATAACACAGATTATTTATCTAAATTAATATGAAATACAAGGAATATTCGGCATGTGTTTATTTCGTGAATTAAATATTTCACAATGACTACGAATTGGCTGGCTTACAGTGTTCGGTGCTCCTTTACTGCAGTGTGCGAGTATTGTGCGGTTACCTTACTACCATTCGTAGGACTTGAACAGCCGTGTATCGTCGCGTTATTATCCTTCGAAACGCAATGGCGACAAGTCCCAAGAGAAAATGCGATCATTCCCTGTGGACAATTAGTTCGCGCGATTAATGAACTTCCAAGCGGTTAATGTTTCGAGACGGTGGTTACTTTAATGAAGCACATACTTCGCGCAATTTATATATTTAAACTAAAAATTGAAGCAACATAGAAAATGGAAATAATAAAATTGTTTCAGTTTCTCTCACGTAGAAACAAGTATTCAAATTTTATTTGCGCTGAAATAAAGTAGTAAAATAAGAGTATTGAACACTTAACATAACATTTAAATACAATAGTATACATTTTTTGAAGGAATTCAAATTTTATCAACAAAGTAGAATTTCTATCCCCTCTTGATGTTGCGAAATAGCAAATTGTCGTATCAAACAGTACGCTAGTTTGTTTCAATTTCTAAGTTTATTAACCTTACCCTGTGATTACAAATTCACGCACATATTCCGTCGGGAATGAGTTTAGTTTGCGCCATGTTCTCTTATCTACAAGTAAACACGTTTCACCCTTTGTGATACATAGTAATACACATTGTGCAAGAAGGGCGTTTTAGTTTTCGTGATATTACCTACTCCACCTTCTGTGAAATGAGTATGAACACACATGCGGAGGCTGATAACGAAGTCACTGGTGCATCTTAGCTTACAATAAGACGCGGGAGACGCGTTGTTTAGAAACCCTTTGAAGGGGTATGTCGATGCTTCGTAACGGAATACCCACAGGGAGAGTTATATAAGAATCCTACGTTCCACCGTTCGCTAAGTCGCTCAGCCGAATCGTCGGAGGAAGTTCGCGCGGAACTAGTTTGATGAGACGGGAAATTGATGCGTCAGACAAAGCATAGATGATCTTTGTAGTCAAGTCAGGCGTTCACGCAGATCCTATTCGAACTATATCGATCCGTTCGATTTACGAGTAATACTAAAATCCACGGTATTCCATAAATCAATTGGATTAATTTTGCGGGCGAATCTTCCTCGCTGCAGGCTATCGTAAAAGTCTGAAATTCACTGTAACTCTGCAATGTTATGATTTACTAGATATTTATATCCTTATATAAGTTTACTTCGGTTTACTAAAGAAATTTAATGAATATCATATTACGGATTTTTATATTTGATGATTACACGCTCTGATCGTAAATCCGCGGAAGTATCTTCGTCGCAACATATTTCACGGTGTAATTCCTGAGCTACGATATTTATTTCTCGAGAAATTATACGTTTCAAGAAAATCCTATTTAAGAAATTTTCTTCAACATCCTTCGAGCATGCTGATAACGGAAAACTCGCTGGTGCATGCTTCGTTCCATCCTATAATCATTTCACAGGAATACGCATTGCGTTTAACAATTACGTATCTCCTATTAAAATTCATCTCCTTCTTCATCTCCTTATTAATAAGCAAGTGTGCGTTCATGTAAATAAATAATAAATATTCATATTGTATTGTAAATGATTGCATTATTAGATTTTAAATAAAATTTTAGAGATTGATAAATTTATATGCTGCATTAATTGATAAATATATTTAAACTTTTTTCTAATTGACATTACTGTTTGTGTAACGTTAAAAAGGAAGTACTGAATACATAGCTTGAACTATTTGAGCTGTCACGCGGATTGCTGGCACATTATTTAGCAGAGAGCGGCGCGCGCGTTCGACACCATAAATATTAAAACATATATTGCGAACACATCTTAAAACATGCAACAAAATACAGCATTGTCTACGATTTTTTCCAGCAACAATTCTCTATTAAGAGAATTTTTTTTATTTTTTCATTTTTTTTGTTAAATAAATGATGAATAGAACAGTACGTTCTTCGATCAATAAATTTTGCCATTTTGTAATAACAAAGTTCAACCACAAATAAATTATAAAATAAATAACCTTTTACAATAATTAACACTCGTGTGCGATATCGATGAATTTTAATAAGTAATTATTAACAGTTGTTTGTTTTGAGTGCTAAATAAATATTGGCTTATTTTGTCGACGAACGAATGTATAAGTTGGCTATTCGCGTTTCTTACAAATTACCTATAAATATATTAATATATTTAGAAAATGCACTCTGCTTTTAATGAATTTTGATAGAGATAATTTTATTTTTTATTATTATTGAGTTATTATTAAGGATTTATCCAGTATTCGATATGTCACCGTCAGTATTTTATTTACTTAAAAGATTATGACATTTCTGACGTTTTATCGAAATAAATGGTACTGGACAAACCCGAGTAAGAGATTGCATTATATCGCTTCATGATTGTGTGCTGTATGTTTGCCAAAGCATGTATCCTGTTCACTGGTTATCCTATACAGTGTTTGATTTGAATTCACCGATTACGCTGGATCGAGGAAACCCCCAGGGCGGTTTCTCCTAACATATCTCAAGTTAAAGGGATCGTACGTACATCATACCGTTTGTGTGATGTCCTCCCCATAATCAGTTTAGAAGCGAGTAATTAGCAAGTAACCTCGCCTTGTTGTTGGATCTTGACAGAATAAAGCAGACATGCAGCGAACTCCGTTTTCCCTTAAATATATCGTTAATCCTTGTACAGATTATCAGTTGTTCCTATTCACAATTAGTAGCGATCAAGTCGTATCCGTTTTGTTGATATATTCTGTAAATGTAAAATATACTTTCGTTCTTTCTGTCGTGAAGGAATTTTGCTTCGCGAAAACAAGAAGTGCACTTGAATCAGAAAGCTATATTATAAGCCCAATAATAAATTAAAAAATACAATTGTATTTTTACAATTATATTTTTATAATTGTACTTTTTCTTTGATGATCGCTATGTGAGAAAATTGATACAAATGAAAGCTATTGAAGTATATTTTTGCAACATCTCTGAAAATTGTTTAAGTTGAAGGTAACGTGACAAGTTTAGTGGAAATTTAACATGTGTAGTTACGTATGTACTTATTGTTAGATCACGACATCTTATAGGATTGCAGAATCTCTAATAGATGACTATGTCCCGGTAAGAAACTTAACACTAGACTCTTCGAGGAAGTTCGCTTCGCAGTAAACAAGTATTCTACTAAGTCATGCATCAACGCCTTCAATATGCGCATCAAATTTCCGCGCCAGAAACCTAATCAGTCCTAAGTATCTTACGTACTCTTACGGGAAGTAGGATACACGATATATTAACGCAGTCCGCTCATGCGTGATAAAGGGGTATTCTCAAGCGGTATCTCTGTTTTCGCACTCGTCCCTTCAAGCAGTACTCGAACTCTTCGGATACTGCTTTACGGAGAGCGAACTGAAGATATATGAACGAGGAAGTAAGAAGATACACTGCATAATTTTCAAATTATTCACGAAGACGCGCTCTCGACGCGTGAAAGGGGGATCGCGGCTGTTCGATATTCTTCGGTCGAATATTCCTCTCGGATATACATCGTAGCGAGGGTTAGGCGAGGTCCTGGCACGGACAAATGAGGATCTTCCAGCTGTCGCTCCGCGTGACGAAGGTCTCAATCGTTAACGATTGTCACTACATACATCTTGCATTATGTACGCCACATATATCGGTCTTATAATACTATGGGTGTATCATACCTCGCGTATACATCTGAAACAAAAGACTCTGGCGGATAAAATTGCGGTAAACGATGAATTTATGATTCTTTTTGGTGTTTCACGTAATACGTGTTTAATGCTCAGACATGCTCCATACTTTAAGAAGTTAAAGTTTCTCGAAGCGGCCATAGTAGAATGTTATTAAAAACTTGAATTACCGAGGCACACGAGGCAAAATACTGGCAAACGGCTGCGTGTTATTGGTAATTGGCTTTCGGTTATAAAAAAAAATCAACAGAGACAGCCGTGATGAAATTTGTAAAAATGAAAGAAAGGTTTCGCACTCTTTATTGTCCAATATGTAGAAGTTTAAATTAAAATTCTTTCGCTGCGGTATTGAGGCACTATCTAACTGTAATACCTAAAATAATGTCGTCGGGAGTTTTAGACATTGGAACTTCGGTCTAACTTGCGCAACTTTCGTGCCTGTAAATACGGGAAAGTTGAAGTACCCGAAACTTCTCGTTCGGACGAAATTTTTATTCCTACATGTGTGTCTGTATGTGTGTGATCGTAACTTTCATTTAAAGTTATATTCAATTTTCACAAATTTCGATTCACCGCTCTCTAATCAAAACTATCACAATGTTCAGCACGTGCACGAGACTCTATTACTCGACTTTATCTATTATATTATATTGCATATCGTTACTGCATAAAAACTTACAGAACAGAATAGAACGTTGGCGTCGAGCTAATTACCCACCCGCAAAATTGCCACCATCTTATCCTCGTTGCTTCGAGTTCTAGATTCACGGTTTAATTAACATGCTTACCGCATGCGAATCTCGAATTATCGAGGGGAGGGAAGGGGACTGTTTTTGTAGTAGAGCGTAATCAAATGTGAGCGCCGGACTGGATAATGCAGAGAAGGGAATTAAAAAAACAAGGATGCGGTTGAAGTCTAAGCAACTTGAAGGGCTTCTGAAAATTGAATGCATTAAACCGGCGCTTGGTAGCAAGCAGCGTTAACAAATAAAGCGCATGTTCGGTACAAACTACCGGTGTACGTACAGATTACCTTAATTTTGCGCTTTCCATAGCGCTTTTCAAGGTTTGAGATTATAGCTCGGCATGGTATTTAGTTTCTCACAGGAAGAATGCAAAGCGAGCGTCTATAACTAACAAACAGCTTCTCCAATATCAACTTTCCGACGATTTGATTACAAAACTCATCTGACAGGAACAACAAAACCCAGAATTTAAACCTAAATCTACTTCATTTAATACTTCTGTCCTAATATTTAAACTTTTGTATGGTAATACATATATATCAAAGACTGGTATACAAATGCAAACGCATTGATTATTAATACCAGTATAATAAACATATATAATAAACATAATCAAATTAAGATATTTGCAACAATAAAAAGGAAAATAATTAAGCTTACATTTTTGTTTTATGACAGTCGTTAATATCTGCCGGATATCAGCATACACATAATTCAATTATCAAGTTAAAGTTACAACTTATTGTTAATTGCATATCAAGCATATTTACTTATTATTGCTCGTCATTGTTATTATCATAAAAAAGTTTTGTTATAACCATGCTGCAAATCTTCAGGTAAATTTTGCGTCTAATGTTGTCGATTGTACGCTATCTTCGTCGCCGCGGCTTATCAAATCACAGCGATATCGGCAATCTATATCACCTGCACGTATTTCCGCGGCTGGTAATAATGCCAGTCCGGTACTGATGCTGAACTATGTGGGAGCTTCGTGACCGTCTGAATTTGCGCCAAGTTAACCGCGGCACCTCGACGTTTCCAGTCGCCCAGTCCATGAACTCCTACATTGCCCGCCCACTCTTCTCGCCATGCCACGTGCCGCTAGGTGAATAGGTAAATTTAATCTGATCCCATCCAAGTCCTAACTTACGTATCCAAATCCTGTTAAGTTGGCCCGATCCGTCACACCCGCGTTCCGCGATATCCGCAGAAACCGCTGTGTCGTGCAATTATTTGAATTGCTTTGAGTTACTCTGCTTTTTACCGTAAAACATACAAAGCTTCTCGTATAAGGATTGGATATCGCAAACTTGTCACAAAATCAAAGACTGCATCGCAATGGCTAAAATCCTGGAATTGCGAAAGAATTCGTTTTGCAAACAATTTTGAAAATATTTTTAAACAATTTTTCAAACATTTCACATATATACGAATTCAAATAAATCTTTTCTTCACCTTTTTTCCATTTTAACATTAAAATAGGAGCTCAAAATTCAGTTTCGCTACGTATTTTATGATGCGGCAAGAATAAGACTGCACTTTAAAAATACTGAGGAAGTATGTGATCTTTTGTTTCTATAATCGTTATATTATACTGTTTTTTTTTTACATAAGGACTGTAATGAGATATAGCTATTATTATTAATTATTTTCTTGCATTATAAGCGATTGTTCGAGCTATATCTTTTTGCATTGAGAGAGAGCTTCTGTTTCCGTGAAATATCGAGATAATACATTAACCGGAATGAATCACACTTAAGTATGATCTACGAAATGGGTTAGCTTGGCGAAGCTATTTCGCATAATTAATATTGGTGGCCGGCGGTGATCCTTGCAGGCGTCGCACTTGCACCGATCTCGGCGACTCACGTATGCGATTTGACATCGCCGAAATTGCTACTGCTCCTGACAGTTTTAAGGGAAGTTTAACGGCCACCATCATCTCTTGAGTTCGTTTCGCCGTTTGCATCATGCAATTTTCAATGAGAGCGGTATGTAACTCTTTTACATACGCTTTGGTGGGCGGTATGCAAGCCCGAAATATCTTGCGGCGGAGTATTCCCGCTTAAGGAGTCTGCATATTTTACTGTACTTATCTACAGTCAACCGTTGGCAGAGTTTCCATTTGTCGAGTGCATGCGCCGGATCGTTTCGCATAGAAAATAGTCCGCGTGATAAACTTCATGTCAGAAGCAATTTAAACTGCGTTCATTGACGAAGAATTCGGCAAGATTAATTGCAAAGAACGTATTATAATATGACGTGTTCAATTATTATTATTTTTATTTTATTAATATTTTTACGATTATTTTATCTTACTTTTTTATTACTTATCTTAATACTCTGACATAACACTTAATATCTACTTGTTTAATTTATCACTTTATTTTTCATCCTTTATTTACATATTATATTTTTTTTAACACTACGTTTCTCAGTTTTTAGAAGTGCAAAAATGACATCAACAACACCTAAGGATCTAATAAATTCTATTCAATAAGTTTATGCTGTTCCTTTTCGGTTTTTGTCGACATAATGGAATTACTTTTGAAGAAACGAAGAATGCGAAAAATATATCCATTCATCCAGCTGTTATCTAGGATCAGCAATTTAACTCGTAGGTATCCTGGTAAACTGCTTCTAATTCTTCGTGCGACTTGAAAGGTATCGAACGTCGGATAGCCTCTTCGAAAAAATAAGGAACGGATGATCCGGCACATCCCGTTTACTCGCAGTAAGAATCGTTGGCGAAAATTACTGTAATCTCAAAAACTCGCCCTCGATACGGCTCCCCGACGTCCGTTAGTTAAAAAGTCAACGATTTGCGGATACAAGCTCTACCATCATTCCGCTTAATGGATTTTTAATGTCGGTCTTGGAATTTCTGACGGCAATAACGATCACGTTGTCGGACTGTTGATTGCTTTGATAATGTCGTAAGAACTTCCATTCCTTTGTGATTTTTAATGAGGCTCCATTATTCCCATAAGCGCGCCCTAGCGCGAGGCATATTAATTAAATTCTCAGAAATGAACATTTATTTCTTGCGAACCCCAGGTCTAACATAAATTAGAAACTACTTTCCAACATTTATTCTAACAATAGGGTGAATACGATACGGCAATTGGGACTATTATAAATTATCTCGTGAATATTTGTATTGATTCTTGTGTCATAATGTGTTTTGATAAAAAATATATACTTTTGAAACGTGTTTCTTTAACGAAATGAAAAAAATTTACAAATTTTTCTAATTTTTTAAATTTAATTAAATTATGAATAACATTCTTATCATTATTAAAATTAAAAAAGCATAGGATTATGTATATTTGTGAAGAATTTGCCACAGTTCTCATATTGTGGCAACAATATCGCGACTCTACGTTATTTCTACGCTTCTTTCTATCTTCGTAGAATATTTTTCTGCGAAACGAGATTACGAGATGAAATGCATCACTCACGCTGTATCAACTTGCATCATATTTTTCCACTAACACAATGAGCATGCCGGCTGAAGTATAATCGCATTGGTGCTTTTTTTCTCCGTTTCCGACGAGTGGCACGTTTCTTATTCGACTAAAATTATCTTGTTAGATCTTGCAAATCTTGGTATCCCTGAATGGTTACAAAGAATAGTTACCTGGAAAAAATGCGCACTTTAAGACAAACTGTAACGAGTATGAGGTGAAGGGACGAGGATGAGAAGGCAGGCAGCATCCCTTTAGAAACACCTGTAGTACCTGTCAGCCGTCAATCGTCGGCGGTTCTAAAAGCAATTAATTTGCCGCACGGCAAGATCGAAAAGCCAAAAAGCGTGACTTCGGCTACCTGCTTCGATCGATCATCCCTTCACGCGGTTTTACCTTAGTGATGCCGTCTTCCCCGCCTTTGCTGCCGCCCGTTTGCCCTCCGTCTCTTCCTCTCTCCTCGTACAAGCCACCTATACCCTCGATTGATTCCTGCTTGCACGAAAAGGTTTCATCCACCTAGGACAGATTCCCATACCCCTTATCGCTTCCCGCGTTTGGTTTGCCTCGAGACTTCTCTTTCGTCAGTTCTATTTTCTCCTCCCTTCCTTCTCCTTCCACTCCCCCACGCTTCCCGGCCTCTTAGCACCTCCATCCATAAGTCTAACTTTGGTGATTATATCAATTCCAAATCAATTTTACCGACATCCTCGGCACCCCTGCCCGTCCTGTCTCACTGCCGTCGCGTCATTGAATTACAAGGGGTGAATCGCTTCGAGTACTGCAGCCGCTCGATACGGGAATTAATGGGAGCGACGTTACCCATTTAAGCGCTCGATATGATAGCCGACGTCGATGGAAAATACGGTCACTGGAAAACTACACTGCCTTCGGCATGTATCGCCCGATCCATCTTGTCATTTTAATGTTTGCTATTATTCCTTCTCTCGGATGATAATGCACCGTCACAGCGTCGAGTCACTTTTCAAATGGCATGAAAGCATGTTCCATTTAACATTGTATCCCGATACAATTCTTACACTGCAGAGAATATAAATTTCCGATTTATTACGTTTACATAAGAGTTATATGGAAAAAAATAAAAAAGTTATATATTGAAAAAAAGCGATAGCTGTTTTTAGAGGCATTTACTTGCTTCTCTCATTGTCTTCTTATTGAATGCGGTTATTTCTGATTTACTAGCTTTCACGTTTCATAAAATCCTACAAAATCCATTATATTAAAGATTTGCACGTACGAAGTATTGTTATTTGTAAAAATTTATTTTAATCGCTTTATGCTACGCGGTAGCCGTTATATTTACATGTATATGTTGAAATATTTTAACAGGTAATACCATCAACAAGATCAAAAGTCAAGTATTACATCTAGATAAAAAATTTTTAAAAACCTGCACGTATTTGAAAAATGCATGAAGTCATCCGCGCGAGAACCTCACGTTTATCGCAGATCATCCGGTATTTCCGCGATTGCGCAGAAACATGGTATACATATTTATTCAATTTGTTTACCGATCGGCAAATATGATTATTCAAAAATACTATTGATTTTTCTAACGCAAATTTCTCACTGATAGACCTCAAACACACGACTCTCCCAGTGGAAATTAATTGCATTTTCGGGACAATCCTTCCTATCGAGATAAGAGCTTCAATCCTTTAAATCGTTGTCGTTTATCATCGCGCAGGATCGATGCAGGCTAATATAATAGTCGACCATATATACCGGCCGAAATCAATCGCTTGCGTCCACGCACGCATTGTGCACGTTTACATAATGTATATCATATATCTATCCGCGTTCACTCCTACACATTATATCTATTATAAACTTTGCTTTGATACAAACGCGTTAATTGATTATCCGAGGCATGAGAAGAGAAAAGGAATCCTCTACTAAAGTCTGAAACACAATGAAATCTCCTCATTCGGAAAACAAAAAGATAATAGGATGCTACAATAGGTGCATCCTTGGGGAACGAGAACGCGAGTTAAATCGTTTGTGACTTCAAATGAAAAAAGAATTTTTAAAAATTTATATTTGTAATGATTTCGATACAAAATAATATACGCAATAACACTTTCTGCTTGTCCAATCGGCGAGAAACGGATGATATAATTCACGTATATTGCAAAATGGCGAAGTGGGATTAATTCCTCCCTGACGTATTGCTAGACGAAATCTAAGTGCGTGGCACAGGCGATTTTTTCGCACGTACACAATCCGCGGAAAATTAACAGGAGCATTGTCCGACTAGATTCTCGACATTCGTGCTCAACTATAGTCGAGTATCCCGTCCGTGTCCTTCATGTCCCGTACATTCTGTATGGCGAGTGCTCTGTATATATTCCATTGGTCGATTGCGTTATGTACGACAATCGAGTACATTATATCGAGTGCATTAAAGTGAATGTACGACGACAGGACGCGTGATATAAATCCAATGCTCCCGGCTTTCGATGAGGATCTGGCCACAGTTTTCCTCATTCGCTCTTCGCCGGCAATCGTATTTCCGCGATCCCCCCCACCCGTAATACACCAAGTAATAAATACATCAAGAATGCTGTTAATTAATAGCTGCCAAATTGATACCTGACTGTAGCGCAGATTGTCGTCTGTTGTAATCGTCGCAAGCATCCTGTGTGGCTTAATGTTCTATTGTCCGGCGTATGCCATTGCTAACCATCTATTACTGTCTGCTACTCCACTTTGTGCGGTGAGTATACTATTCGCTCCCATGAGAGATGGGTCACCATGCACGTATAATATTCACATCTCAATGAAACGCTATGGAACTGTTTTTCTCTAATTTCGCTTAATGTCAGACAAGTCGAAATAATGATAACAAACCGCAATGTAGAAATAAAAAATTGATGAAGTTTATAACAATTCTATTATATACGTATAACTTTTTAAACAATTTTGTGATGTGTCGTTAGATTTACTGTTAAAGAAAATTTCACCATCTGTTTGCACAGATGCTATTCGATGATGGCATACGAAATGGCTTTGTTAGTGAGAGCACACAACCTGAATCAGCGTTCTCCGCAGTGACGTAGTGAAATTCGATTGATACGGCTGGGGATGCCGCACATCTAACGTTAGTCAAACATGTGAATTTCTCGTATTACCCTCTTGTCTAATTATATGGCCGCAAGTGGCACTATCACGAATATGCACGTTACGGAGGTCTCATCGAAAATATCATTATCCATTTCATATCAAACTGACATAGGGTTTTGACTTCACGTAAAATACATGTACTTAGTACAGTTGCGAATGATCAGCTGTTTTAGCTTCGATTATTGCCGCAATGCCTGTTTTTAACTAAAAAATTCCGTTATTACCTCCAATTTAGATTTATAATTATACATATATGTATAAAAATTAAAAATTGTATTCTACATTTAGCTTCATGTTTTTAAAATCGTGTTATGAACATTTATATTAATACTAGAATTACTGGCAATTAACGTTTCTACTATATAAATACACACCAGTACGTTTAAAAAAGGGAATAAAAGAGGAGAATAAATTAATTCAATTATTTACATATTGCAATAAAAGTCACGGAAAATCTCAGCAAATGCATCGTTATAAATCTAATAAAAAAATTACAAACTGTCATTTTGACTGCTTTAGTAATTCTACACTGAAAAAAAATTCTTGGTAATCTTGTGAGATGCATTTAATAATACTTTTTTAGAAGTATTTGAATATTATTACCGACTATAATAATAATAACAAAACATTTTGTAATAATAATAAACATTTGTAATAATTATAAAAGAGCAAATTTTGTTTAATTGAGCCAACTAAATTATATAATACTGTGGCGGTGTGTGTGAGGATTAGGATCCGCTCAGGAGGTCCACAAATAACGAAACCTAATTAGGTTTGATGCATGATCTTTAATATGGCAATATGTACAAATGGCATATAATGATTTATTTCTGGTATAGTTAAGTGCCCGAAGGGCGGAAAATATGCTGAGCTTAAGGGTCGTTGTAAAAATCTCTTTGCTGTAAGGGACCCTGGGTTTTTAATGGGAGGTCTCTTCTTCCTGGGCCGGCCGGGCGTTGGTGGTAGCGATGTTGGCGTGACGGTGATGGCTTAATTCCACCCGTGGTGGAGTCTGCAACCGGAGGTTCGTCGGTGTTGGCCACGTGCAGGTCTCGGTTGTTGCGGCGACTGGCGTTCTCGTTGTTGGCTGAGCGTCACTGGTCTACTTCGACGGTGGAGAGACCCTGGCGGCTGTCCTTCTTGGAGAGGAGTCCGGGACGTCGATCGGAATTAAGGAGCCTTATGACCACGAAAACTTCTCCGCGGCAGGGTGAAGATTCGTCGCAACTTTTCAGAAGATATTGGCAGAGGCCCTTGCGAGCTCACTCTGCTTAATATCGTTCAGAGGCCCTGTAGTCCAGTAAAATAGTATCTGAAAATGGCAAAACGGATAGACAAGCCAATTTTTTAGGGTGAGTAGAAGGCCATAGGAGATGCCCGAATTCACAAAGTTCCCGCTCTATATGCCCGCTATATGCCCGCTCTGATCGAAACTTACTTGCGGGTTACGCTTTGCGGTCCGGCGCCGCCTAGCGGTGGCACCGCTGGACTACGGCTGGCGCCTGGCGCCAGGCGAACCGTGAGCGCGCGGTCGGGCTGTCGCCGCTGCGCGTATTTGCGTGTGTGATTCATCACAATACTTATACGTTTAGTTGAAACTATTTCACCAAAATGCTTGGTAACATTAACCAAGCCTGGATTTTTATAACCAAGCCTTTCTTTCATTATAGTCTTAAACTTAAGGATATTTTGAGAATAAATCCATTGAGGGATACGGTTTCAAAGATTTAATTATTTGCCCATACAAACAACGGGAGTGATATTTTCCGAAGATGACGAAACAATTAGTGTATAACGTGTAATTATTACAGCTGATTGCTCTAAATTTCTCATGCCGTTGCGCTCAACATCTCGCTGAGTCAATTAAAACGTCACTATGTTTGCTTTGACGTGACGTTTTACGGGGTTGGCCGAGGCGCCAGTGCGTAAACGTCAACATAATTTCTGGCCGGGCACTATAATTATACATGATGTCGCGTGCGTTATTCCTTCCGGGGATTCGTGGCAATATGTTGAACAAGGCATCATCTCACCATGCGCGAAATTCGCTCGTGCGTGAATCGCTCCTCAGCCCTTGTCGAGGAGCGATTCACGCTGGTTTGCTTCCCAAATAGACACTTATTGTTAGTTAACGATTGCGCTCGACGAGCAGCGCAATTAACGTTACGCACGCATCTGTTTCTCCGCACGAAACCCACGGAGCTGCTCGCGTTTTAACGTCGCAATATCCGTTATCTTCGTTACATACCGCAGCTTGATTGCCATCTCAAATGGTGGTTGCCACGTCGTATTAAATAGCCTGCAGACGATTCGAGAGAGAACGTTTCAGAGAAAAGAAATGCTTTTGGATTCTGCGAAAGGTCAGCGGTATTTTATGTTAGCGATTATTTCTGTCTTAAATACTTAAGATATCGATTTCCAATGAATACAATAAATAGCGACAAGTTGAATTTGCATCTCTGGATTATTTAAATTGTATGTGCGTCTATGCATTGTAATTTGCTGCTGCCAATATTTTTCAATACTTGAAGATATCAACAAATATTTTAATAAATAAATTCGATAATTATGTTTATTTTATATATAAATATAAATATTTAATTTCGCATGATTAAAACGAAATACATATTTTGAAAAAGATTTATCTCACTGTATTGGCACTGAGCTTAAAGTACACAAAGAAACACATTGAATTTATACGAATGACAGTTGAATCCCAATATGACGTACATTCGTATCATTTAGTATCTTTCAGAGAAAACAAACGCTGTAAGTGATTGACATGGTTTATTTGTTTAAAAGCAATTTATTCAGGAAACACCTCGTGGACTGTTTGTATAACGTGAAAACGATTTATTCGAAAAGCTGATTCCGCGCTACGTTCAACAACGTTAGCGCCAGCGTAAAAATGCACGCCCCAGAAAGATACAAACTTTTTCTTGATAGTCATTTCAATATAATAATTTCACTGCAAATCACCGGAGATTCCAAGAGCTGTTTCATTTGTCTCTCTCTCTCTCTCTTCACAGCGGCAAGAAGTTTGCGTATTACTACGGCTGAAGAATATATAGATTGGGGCCGACGGCAATAACAGAGCTTTTTGCGACAGCAAACCGGGCTCTTATCAAGTTTGATGCGACATAAAGTTTGAAAAAGCGATGAATCTCGTGTGAACCTAAAAGCGGGCAACGTGGGCAAGCGATTTTGACACATCGAACGGACGAAACGCGCTTAAATTACTTTGGCCTAGATGCTTCATTGACATCTTGGCCACGATTCAACTTCGAACGGGGGCGAACACTGCGACATCCGGCAGCTTGGCCATGTTGGGATTTAAATGGCGGTGGGGCTAATTAATAGCACGCCATCGGAAATTTATTACGTCAACCGGTTATGTTTCAAAGGAGCGCGCCCGCCCGAAGCATGGCCATCGTTGACAAACTTAACAAACTGCCGTCGACAAAAGGGACTATACCGGAAAGACTCGCATTTCAAGTGCTGGTAAATGCGACAAGCAACGACGGCGGCGGTGGCGACGCGACAAAGTTACAAACTGGCGAAACTTCGCGCTGACGAAGCCGCAAATACTTTCGTTGACGTGTAACAAAAAAAAAGTTTAATTTCGCGAACTCGCCGAAACAAAATTTGCGGCGGTTGAGACGGTACTTTTCGCCGAGGTAAAGAGCCGCGCTAAATTCGCCGTGTCTTTTTTATTGCGAGCGCGTCGCGGGCAAAACCCAGCACACATCCTTGGGCCGGCGAAATTTCCGCAGTTCTCTGAAGAACACTTTTGCTGCTTTTAAGGGTCTTTGATGTAACATACCGCTTTCGCGCTTGACGTTGAACCTTAATTTTTAATTATAAATCTCGGTTTGTCGGGTTAATTTAGTGGTACAAAAAAAAATAATTTATACAATTACAAAATCTAATTTATATTATAATATTATGTCTCATGTTAAATTCGTGTTTGAAATTCGTTTGAATTAGGTTATGCACATTATGCACATTTGTAACATATATTATCGTAACAGTTATAACTTTTTGCGATGTGCTAATTCAATATTTGGCTTTCATATCTTTTTACAATCTTTACCTTCACCTTTGAGACCTTGTCATTATAAAATTTAATGATACCACAAGGGATGTAAGTTATATTCTACATGGGCGACAAAGTCGAGTAAAACCTACTTCGATCAAACGTGGTAATGAGAAATGTGAAACATCCCCCGAGAGACACCATTATTGCCGTCTCCCACATATGACTGCATTCTGAGGAAATATATCTCAATACGTTGTGTCGGGAAAAGGGAATTCTCTGAGAAAAGGTATAACTTTCCTATTTTCCATTATTGGAAAAACATTACTTATCTATATTATAGTGGGTCACTCTCTTCTTTGCAGCATCATATTTTTATCTAATTGAATTTATTATCGCTAGAAATTATAACGCAACATCCTGTGACAAACTCTTCATGAAAGGCAGCCCGCATGTAACATAATATATTAACGCAACAAATATTTCAAATAATGTTTATCAATCTATCTCTGCCAAGCAGAGATATATATTAGCATATAAATTGAATTGTTGAATTAAATTAACAAATTTGATTTTAAAATTATTCCTGCGAAGCTATTATAATTGTAGTACATAATTATCAATGTTAAAACCTATACAAGTCCGTTAAATATTTCTGATTATAAATTAATCGATTAAATAATTAAGACTTACATTAAAGGTAAACGGTTCGGGTTTTGTTAATATAGAGGCGATTCGCGCAATAATTTGAAATTACGCGGACAATTAAATAATTAATCACTGGCAAAACACGATACGGGGAAACAAGTTTCGCTGGGCTTGTGCGCAATTCGCGTGCCACACACGCATCGCATGCGGTCGGCTCTTTCGTCATTGAAACTCCGATACGCTCATAACGCCAGATCTCGTTAGCTCGTAAACACCGCGCTTATCATGCGGGCCCAAATTAGAGCCCAATTATGGGTCCGATCGTAATCGAATGCGAAGCTGCGTTCGCTAAAAACACTCGCGGGAACTCGCTGATCTTAGATGGAGACGCGCGCGTACATGCACTTTTACTTGCGAAAGCCAGTATATATTATATATATATATATATATATATAAACTGGCGTAACGCTCTGATAGGGCGTGTAACAAGGGAAGTTACGACGAGGGGCGATAATAATTACTTCGCTGTAACGTTCGCCGCCGCCGCGAACGTTATCGGAAACTTAGTTTGCGCTAGTTTTTAACGCGAAGCAGTGCAACGCAGATTGCCAATAATTTACGACGCAGCGACACTTAAGAAATAAATTATGGGAGTCAAACATACTGTAAGTCTCGCTACACGATATACGTACATTTACCTTGGTTTATTAATTATTATTAATTATACTTATAATTACTTATTAATTTTTTTTGTTTTCTTAATTTTTTAAAGTTGAATAAGTAAGATATGATAAAAAATAATAAAGATAATGAAGTAAATTATTAAATATATCTATATAATAGCGTAAATATAAATATACGCAATAAGAATTAATAATTATTTAATGTATAGCCATAAATAATGAAGTTGCTAAATTTACCGAATAAATTTACTGACCTATAATATGTTAAATTAGAATGAAAGTTTTTTTGTATGTAATAAATACTACAGGTTATTACAGATTAAATATTGCCATGAATAGATCGGTGCCTATATTTTTATTTTATAATTTTTAGTTTATAAATAAATTCACATACTCACATACACACACGCCTACTCTCTCTCTTGCTTTCTTCCTCTACAAAGCATTTGTGCTTGTTATAAATAATTAATATAAGGCGAAATAATAAAGTACCTGTTACCATAAGCATTAGATGTATCAAGATGTAATATAATAAAAAGATTGCTATTTTAATACCATATTATTTAATATGGAAACCAATAAATGTTGCTGAAATTATTGGATGCGTTGTCGACCTGCTAGGGGAAGATAAAGTTAGTAGCCTTATAAAATGTATGCGCAAGTAGATAATTCAAGTTTTTCAGGAAACCGACGGAAATGGAGCTAACAAGCAGTCTGAAATATCGCAATAACTGCGATTCATGCCTGTATTATGGCACGTGGGAATACCTATATTAGACCCCGTACTAATGCATACCGCCGCGCCGTGTACGCCTAGCCACGGAATATTATTCCGTATTCACGTATGCGTGTGTTTACCGTGGAGCATATCCCGCACCGCATATATAACCGAGAGTTACAGAAGTGAAAATTTCCCGCTTCGTGTACGCCGCGGAAGCGCAACGAGCTCATACAATTTTTCTAGCCCTTTTACTCGGGAAAGAATACGAGGGACGACATTACGTGTACAGATTGCACATATTTAAACGGTATGAATTAAATTTCTCCGCTTTCCGCTTGAAACTTGAGCTTTCATCTTTTATATCTTGCGTTTATATATTCTTCCACGGGTTATGTTGAAACACGCGTAGAATCCACGATATAATCGCGTAACATGGAATACGACCCTCAAACGTTGCACTTATAAATGTTATTAGGGATTATTCAAATTGCGTTTTACTAACTTTATTATTATGTAATAAATGTGTATTTCGCATAGTATGTATTACTCTAATAACGAAGAAGTATTTCAGTAAACGTATGAAACATAACAGCTAAAATTTTACTAACAATAAAAAAAATAGCTTACATAAAAATAAAAAAATTAAAACAACAAAGAAATTAGTATTTTCGTGCAATCGTACGGATTTTTCCGCAAATTAAGCATTAAATTCGTAAGATCGCGAATATATAAATAATTTTTCCCGCACGTGCCACTGACACGAATTCCCGTACGTGCGATAGCGTAGTTGGGAAGGATAAGATAAATTTCTAATGCATTTATGTAATGGACTTATTAAAGGAATAATAGAAGCTTCGCATAAGGAAGTAGACAAGGTCAACACGATACTTCAGAATTTCAATTGAATTTGCAAGAGCTGAAAATGCAAACTCGTCATTAAACCTTTAACATTTCCGTATGATTGACGTACCTTGGAAGATTTGATGAAAAATATTATACATGCGGCCGAACTAGCGCGATAAATCAATACACGGTAAATTGTATGGAAATCGGTGGAATAATCACATCTTGCTAGAAATATCCTATTATCTGCCGCAGCTACTCACGCAACATTCACGGGTGAAAACAGCCCTGCAGGGATGAACGTGGGGACAGAAATGTGACCGACTGTTTCAAACGGGTTTCGGCCGCGGGATATTTTGCACACGAGGCACGAACGTTGCAAATAAATCAAGGCTCCTCTGGCTTCCGCTATAGAGAATCCACGAGGGCCAGTGAGTAGGTGCGCTTTCCTGAATGGACAAAAAGGGCAGAATGACGCAGTGAAGAAAACGCAGTGTGGAATGTCGGAAAGAAGGCATAGAGCTCATCTCTCGATTTATCGATTAAAGTATTTGAATAATAACTTTTGTCTCGTTCTCGAGCGCCTCGCCTTTTCGGTAAAAACGAAGAACATGCGTCTCAATCTCTTAATAAAATCTTCTTAATAAAATCTTAAATAACGAAGTTACAAATTTGTCTTATATTATTTTTACATTGCGCCAACACATACACACAATCTCATAGTGACATACTTTTCGAAAGTAATTACAATAAAAATAACGCACATATCAAACTTTAATTGCATTTGATTTTAATTGCAAACGGGTTTATTTTTACGAAAAAGAAGAAATATATTTATATCACAAATTAGTTTGATTTCAAGTTAGTACTTCTGCGATTCATTTATATTTATTTATATTTATCTTTATCCAATTGTAATAAATATATTTATAATTTTTAATCCTATAATTTGCTCGTATTACTGACCATTTCTCTTTTTATTATTGCATTTGCATATATCGAGCTTGTGATTTCTGTAATTAATTTTCTGCGATTTATTTCTTCACCAATTATTTATCGAACATCACATGCTTAGACACGAGTAAATATGAATCCTATTCGATCTACCGATTTGGTGCTGGGTTCATTCTTGCTGCCGTATACACACTCGGTCGCGAGTGTGCGCAATAAACATGAGAAAACTTTATACGGAAATACGGAGCCAATCTTATCAGACGAGATACATTTTGTGAGGCGCGGCGCACGGAGAAATCGAAATAAATAATCGGCATCGTAATGTAGGCCACGGTGATAAAACGCATCGCATATATTGCACTAACGCACGATGTAATCGGAGTACGGTAGATTGTAGTCCGCTTGAAAAATGCATCTAGTCCTCGTTTGAAATTTGTTGGCAGTCGCGCACACAATGCTTGTCCAGCGATGTGCAAAATCGCTGTGCGACATACGATCGTTTGTGCGCGTGATTTTCGGACGAGATTATTTCCATCTGCGAGGAAAGATGAATGGAATGCTTTCGAGAAACGTGTGAATGCGCCGAATCGATCGTAAGACCGATAATTATCGGGATCAAATTAAACTTCTGCGATACTGCTAAATGTAAAAGAACGTATTTCTGCCTCTCGTTATTAAATGGTTTTAATGCATGTCATTCACACTCTATTGTTTTTTATGTTTATTATTAGTATTGTATAAATTGTCTCAAATAATTCACGGAATTGTTTCAATGTTAATACAAAAAATAATACAAAGTACCAATAACGAGAAATTTATGATATGTTAATAAATTGTATGTATACACAGGGTGTATCATAAGTCACGCCCGATCTCTGGAGAATGAATTGACGAAGTCAAAATAAGTCGAAAATCAAGAATAACGAAATTACGTTTGAGCCTTCTTTAAAGAGTTACAATCAAATAATGGAAAAATTTATTTACATTATTATTTTTATTGAAATTAAAAGTTTGTAATTGTTTTGATAACAATAGTTATACAAAGTATTAGGGGCAGTCAAATGAAAACGGAGAATACTACAAGAGACTTCTACAAGAATGGAATTGACCGTCTTGTCTCCTAGTGGGATAAATGTATTAACAGTTATGGAGATTACTTTTGAGATAATAAATTTTCAATGACACTTTTTGGCGTCTGACCCGTTTTTATTTGATTGCCCCTATATAATACTTTGTATAACTTATCGTTATCAAAACAATTACAAACTTTTAATTTCAATAAAAATAATAATGTAAATAAATTTTTCGATTATTTGATTGTAACTCTTTAAAGAAGGCTCAAACGTAATTTCGTTATTCTTGATTTTCGACTTATTTTGACTTCGTCAATTCATTCTCCAGAAATCGGTCGTGACTTATGATACACTCTGTATATACATATAATATAGATCTTCATTATCTAATATGTTTTGAGTGGTGATTTTCACACTATATACGTAATGCATTTTACAAAATTTAAAAATTTTTTAAATATTTTTAAATAAAATATTTCTGTAGGCATATTTTCGTTGTCGGTATATAGAAGCCGTTACATTTCAATTTGACCGTCGCTTATTAGAAAAATCGAGAAAGACTGTTATGTGAATAAACAGCCATAAAATAAATGCAATACAAAACCTAGTCATGCGCCTGCCCATAAACCTGCATGACTAGGTTTCGTATTACATTTATTTTATGGCTGTTTATTAATTTTCAAGGGAAAAGGTTAGTTTTCGGACAATTTTAGAAGTGTGCTAAAGCGATCTCAAGTGTGTTTTTATCCAAATATTTTTTTATTAAAAAATGGCACGCAAGAATTCTCAGCGTGTCATTTCTCGCTTCTGATGTCACTATCCAATATGGCCGTGGCGAGTACTCAGGAGCCTTATGGCGAAATGTTTTGATTTTCATTTTAGATTATCCTTAGCCACAGAATATAAAAATAATAATAAATTAAATATTAGGATAACGTTTTAGACTGAATGTCTAGGCTCTACCATCTGCGTCTGATTTGTGCTTTTAATTCTTTTACCTTAATTTTATAATTGAATTTCCGTATTAGCATTTATATTAAAAGACATTTTAAACGCGCTATGATAGAGACTACGAATATATCTTGAATAATAATTATATGTATAATATACACACATTATAGAAAAACTAGAGATGATGTCCTTTTTTTTTTTTAAATAGTATTTTGAAGTATCAGTAAAAATCTATTTACTTTAATGACAAACTGTTTTACGTAAAAGTTGGTAACTAAAATGGTTGGTAATAAAAATAAATAT
Organism: Aphaenogaster ashmeadi; assembly: GCA_003063805.1. Classification (NCBI taxonomy): domain Eukaryota; kingdom Metazoa; phylum Arthropoda; class Insecta; order Hymenoptera; family Formicidae; genus Aphaenogaster; species Aphaenogaster ashmeadi. The sequence goes on along the minus strand of NJRQ01000010.1, from coordinate 277,763 downwards.
TTGCAACGTATAATATAAGATAAATACATAATTAAACTTAATTTATATGATCTTTCTTTAAAATTAACTTCTTTATTTATGCTATTATTATATATATATATATTATAATATATATATATTATTCTTCTTTATTTGCAGGTGAACGGATCCTGGAGTTTACCCGGGTTTGTTTGTGATTTTTATATCGCAATGGATGTGACTTGCAGCACCAGCTCTATATTCAATCTCGTGGCTATTTCAATAGACAGGTAAACACTCTTCCTTTGTTTGCACAAGAATCAAAACACCAATCTGGAGATACCGTTTGCAAACTCTCCTGAAATAACTTACATTCTTTTAAATATCTAATATCTAAGAACTATCTTATCGCGAAGTTATTGAATATTGATTGTAAAACTACGAATATCAATCACTTCCAATAATATTGCCTCTTATGTAGAATTTAATAGGTTTTCATTGTAAAACATAAAATAATATAAATGGTACGTTTCATTATCAAGTAAATACCACAATCTTGATAAACTTTTCGTACGTGACTAATAAACCAAGTTAATGTCGTATAAATTCGTTACGATCTTCCACGTTTTTCCTTAAATTCCGATAGTGGAAGACATTAATGACCAAGCGTGTGCTTTCGCCTATTTTCGTGATCGTAAAAGAGCACGTGATTACCGGGAAAGTTTGGAAATCAGGAAAAAGTAGGATAGGCTGATTTTACTGGTTTACGTGTCTTGAATAGAACGCAGGCAGAGATCGCACCTATGCTCGGAATGCAACTCGTTGATAGAAGAATTAGACATACTGGTTTAAATTTGCTGGGTATAATCTTTTAGGTAAATGAAAATTTATATACATTGCGAATAATTAGCCATAAAATTCATAAAAGAAGAATAAACAGTTAACATTAGCGTAAATTATTATGTGTATATATACTTGTGTTTAATATTTTAAATATATAATTGCTCGTATATAATATTCTCTCTTTCTCTTTAAAAAAAGGTAACTACAAAAAATATAATAATAATAAAATGATTTCTTTTGTATAATTTCCGATATGACTTTTATCATAGGAGTATTAATTCCGCACATTTGTGGAACAACGTTTCTTTAAAATTTAAAATACAGTCACCAACTATCCTGTGTTTGAGTGCACCGAAAAAATACGTAAACTGAAAAAGTGCATATAAATTGCATTTTGAAGGGTATTCATTTCGACTACGTTTAATTGATTTTGTATCGTTGAATTATGGATGAGAACAACGAGAACCTTTATTCCTCTCCCCCGTTGCTTTCTTTGTTCTGGAACAGTTCGGTACAGTTGACAAGAGGTTTGTCACATAGTAAATTGATGACGGGATGAACAAGAGATTGAAGAGTGCTCGATGATACATATAACGAGAGTGCTATGTATCGCCTTCATACTCGACTCTACAGAAATAAATCGTTATTAGTTAAATCGCAACGAAAAATACGTAAATGCACAAGTCATGCATTTGAGCAATTTTCTATTTGAAAGAATCGTAAAGATAGAGTGTTACAAGCGATGCCAAAGGCTAAAAACATTTTGAGAGAGTTTTCCAAAGAAACTTTAGGTTTTAAGATTGTTTTACAACATCTCTTCCGAACTTCAGAAATCCCCAATAGCTTAAAAATAGTCTTTTAGAGTCTTTTCATTCCTTCATAAAAAGTTTATATGATCAATCACTTATTTTTACGAGAGATAAAACCATCTATTTAAAGCAATTGTTAAAAAAACACTAACTTTTTATTGATATTTTTTAAATAGTGTGAATTTTTTTATAATAAATAAAGTAGGCACTATTGTGTGTGATTATATATTACATAATATATAGACTGATTTGAAGTTTAAATTGTATTTTATACATACGCACGCTTTTAAAATTTATTCGAAGGTCTCGCTTTACTCTAAAGTAAATTTTGTCAAAAGCGACAATTGGCCCTAATGATAACAGCGAACGTAACAAATGCGTTAATCGTACGAGATGGGAATTCTGAAGGATGGATGAGACAAGAGTCGCTGGATCTGCGTGGACGGTTTTACGACGATATAATGCCCGTCATGCGGGAGGGAATTGCAACGCACGCGACCGATTTTGAATTGCAGATACATAGCAGTGACCCAGCCGATAAAGTACGCGAAGCACAAGAACAATAGAAGAGTATGGTTGACGATACTGTTGGTCTGGGCAATATCGGCGGCGATCGGCAGCCCGATTGTCCTAGGCCTGAATAACACCCCGGACCGGATACCGGACCAATGTCTGTTCTACAATACGGATTTTATCATCTACTCGAGCCTGTCGAGCTTCTACATACCCTGCATCATTATGGTATTCCTTTACTACAATATATTCAAGGTGAGAGCGACTTGATTTTTTTGCGGCAACACATATTAACACGCCATCGTGTAAATCTATATTTTTTCGCATGCCTACACGGAAAGAACGGCTAAGGTTGAGACAACTAAAATAACAATGTTGCCGTATAAATTGTTGGGGCATCTACATTGTTTTGTGTAGTGCATCTATATATGTTTGTCTCAACATTCACTATGTTTGCTGTACCAAATGCATATAGTTGCCTTCACATCAATATGTGAATGTCACAACCACAGACGCAGCTGTACCAAATATTACTATTATTGTGGTTGTGGCAACCGTAATTATGCATCTGGCAACCTTATCGTTTTTTCCGTGTAAGAATCGACTGAACGATGCATGTACAGTATGACTAATTATCAATTGAGATAGCAACATACGTAGGGGTCATCTTCATTTTTAGATTCTACACCATAAAATTTAAGAAAATGATCTTTTCTGTTTAATATTTGAATTTTTTATCGTAAAACTTTCTTATCATGAGAATATGTATAGTAAATGAGAGAAGAAGTTTTCTCACTGGAGGTTGAGAAACGCTGGTATTAATAGGTCAAGCCGGCTAGCGGAAAATATAGGATCATACGGGTAATCGAAATTGCGCATTAAGCGAACACGTAGATTAAATAAACCGTCATTACCATCGCCAATACAAATTGCGAGCGACGTGAACAAATTTTGATGTAATGACTAAAAATATGCCATTTAATAATTAAATTTCTAAACGTAATTGCGACGGACAGATCGCCATATTTCAAACATTATTGGAAATCAATTAACACCTCAATAAGATAAAATCTTAAACAAAAAATTCGCGACGTTAAAATTATATTTGCGATGAATTTTAAAGCGTATAGCTTTTGTAATGTAGCCGTTGCACAGCAATTGCACAAAGACCGCGCAGTGAAATTTATTTCAAAGATTCTACTCCAAAAAGAAATCGATGGCTGTCCTTGTATTATAGTTGAATCAACGTACGCACGCGATGACAAGACGCAAAGGAAATTATCTCTGGCTCGATTACAAAAGGGCAAAAATTTATTCGTGTCTCTTTTATCTCTATGATTACTTCAGAAACGTGAACCGATCGCGAAATTGGCTGTACCATGAAAGGTAGCTCCTGTAAAGGCGAGTTCGCTGTCTTCGTAATTTAATTGTCACGTATGCGCTGTGTGCGGCACCGCTAAAATTAATCCGACTTTGTTGCCGACAGCGCGGAATTCTTTAGTATTTCGCTTTGAAATTAAAATAGGAAAGAGATATGGCAAACCATAATAATTAAAATACGTACTCGTATAACAGTCGTAACATAGTCGACATAAAATCATAACGCGAATGTATGAAAATGTAACACGTTTCGAAAATCGAGCACATGTTTAAATATTAGGATGCGGTATTACGGCGAACGGTTTTGCTATAAATAAACTTATAAAATCAACCTTCGCCTATCTGTTTCGTGGATTTCTCGCGTTCGACATATTCATGGTAAAAATCGCGTTCAAATTTAATGCGATTAATCTCGGACGCAGATGGAGCAAAGTGCACTGCGGTTTATACAGCGGTTGCTATCATATTGCGGTGGATCGTAAATACGGCTAGTCGGACGTATTTCCGCGTTTGTACCGTACGGAATATTTCGATTGGACTGTTAATTTCGTACTTGCGGCAGTTGTATGCGCATAATATCAGCACGGAAAACCGTAATAATATTGATATACAGCTTTATATTTTCAATATAATGTTACCACGTCATTCGCGTGCGATATTATATCACGAGCTCACACCCTTCGTAAAACCGGAGCGCATCATTGAGGGCATCACTGTCAGTTGTAAATTTCTCCGTGAAGCTTTTATAAAAAGTATAAAGGATATAACTTTAGATGGAAAGGAGAATATTCGAAGAACTCGAGGTTTCAAAAGAATATCTAGTAAAATTTAAAAGAAATAAGGAACGGAATCTTTGTGCATCAGTGTGTACTCTCTCTCTCTCTCTCTCTCTCTCTATTTATTCAAAAAGATCAATAGTCTTTTAGTTGAATTGCCTCACATACGCAAAGAAAATTCCTTCTTTCTTAAAATTTCTTTGCGCTTCTTATAACTTTGTGATTTGATCTTTAAATAATTGAAAGAAGTTCCATATTTCAATTGCTCAAGAAATATCGCGAACAAACATAAATATGAAACAAATACGGACAGCTATTCTCACACAATAGCTGTATTATATATTATAATAATTTATTCGTTCATTGAGACTTCATAACTTTAGAGCAGTATTGTATTATTGCAAAACGTAAAAAGACATAAGCTGGATTGAATCCCTTTTGTCGTTATAATTTTCTATACTATACGATAATTATCTGTGTTAAGGAAAAATTTGTATTGTCTCTAGAGAAATGAAAATGTTTTTTATATTTATAATCTCTTTTTTAACGAGAGAAATAAACTTTTTGTCGATGTAGCTAAATCAACAGCAAAATATTATAATGCTTTAGCAGCACGGATATTTCCTTCCGTAAAACTGTCGAAATAAATCTTGTTATCCGTAGATAGGTGTTTGATAACGCGTCTCGGGTGTTATCTACAGAAATCTCACGCAAAGATTTATGTTATACATTAACGTCTCGAGTTTGCAACCCCCCGTCTGATTTACGTCACAATGTAGATTTCCAATTGACCATTTCAGGCTCTGCGAAATAGAGCGAAAAGGGCTCGTGCTAGCAGAAAACCGAATTTAGGCGATATAAAACCGGGGATCATCATCGAGAATATCGCACACACGCGTAGGTGAGTACTTGACTGTGTAAGTCACCCGTTAGCTCTTTAAGTACCGTCTTTTTATACATATTGTAGAAGTTACAGCAAAAATGATCGGTTTTTGCAATTCTCTCTCGAAGGTGTTCTTTAAATAATTTATGCGTATACTTAATTTTTGTGATTAAGTATTCTTCATTCTGTTGAAATGAGAATTTGATTTTTATATTAATTTCGAATTTATTTTTCTAATAATATTAAACATTTGAAAACGAACGTAATCCTTATTATTCTTGTAAATGTAAATATACTTTGTTATTCTTGTAATTGTAAATATACATTTTATTTGTAACAAAGTAAATAAAAAATGCTGTATCTTTTACTAAAATTGATGTTTCGCATGTGACGCATGCAAATATTACACACACATATATGTATTGCCGTCTCTGCTTTCTTACTCTAATACATTTACAATTTTATGTAATTTCGTAAAAAGAAAAAGACGGATGGAGTCTTAATAGCTCGGATTAAAATCTGCTCCAGAGAAGCGCTAATATCTTATACAGACAAATTAGATTGAAAATACGTTTCTATTTTCTGATTCGGTATTTATTTTGTGTCTTTCCATTCAATTGATAATCTCAAGATGCAAGCATAATGCTTCGAAAAATTAAACATAGTACTATTTACATATTTTTCACGCGTACACGTGTACCTCTTTATGTATCCTTGAACCATTGCATTTTCGATCCTCGAACTAATCTTGATCTAAATTCTTGAATTTTTAACTTTTCTTATGTCCCTCGATACTTTCTTTCTGATTGTTAAATTCTTAATTGTTCAACAGACTCATTCTGTAAAATAAACTATTAAAGAACGTATTGTTTTTCGTTTTTATCTCGACATAAATAATTGTCATTATATACGTTACTTAAAAGTTGTTCTGTCTTTAATGTAATACATAAATGTGTCATATTGCATAAATACATATCATTATCAATGTGATATGCATTTACACATAGATGTAATATTATTCGCCCTGTATAAAAGAATACTATATTTTACATAAATCTATTTGCAGACAGTGGTCTTTATTATAGATTTTTTATATGATTTAAATTTTTCCATAACAAAAATTTCAAAATACACAATTTTGCAATTATATATAGCATATTTATTCAAAATAAAAAAGTATTTTGTCCTTAATTAATTTTTAAGAAAACAAAGATATTCAACATTAATAAATTGAAAAGAGATTTAACAAATGATAATCTTCCTCTCACAATTTCGCCGAACATAAATTATCTCGAAATCGGGCAAGAAAGAAGCTGTGGTTAAAACGACAGATATTATACGTAGCAGATCTAATCAGAATTGATTTGCGCGGTTCAAAGTGTTCGCAGACAAATCGTCCCACGGTAAAATATCGCTGGTGAAAATTTATTCATGCGCCCTCTTATACCGGCGTTATCCGGTCCGTTTGCCGGCGTGATAAGCATGAGGACAGGCTGCCGACACTTGGAGCACGTCGCGCGCGCGATGCGCGACGATTCTTTTCAATTTTCGCGACCGCGTAAGGCTCGCATTCCAACGAGACAATTTCTCGCGGAGATTGGCGCCAGCTGGCGTGGCACGAGCTGAGAGACGGGGCGAGGGTTAAGTCCCGAGCATCTCCCCGGATAATTCGCTTTTCTCGCACGCCTCCGCTCGCACGTGCTTTCATTTCCGCCGTGCTGACGAGGGCGGCCTCGTCTTGAATAGCAAACTACTTGTACGCCGCTTAATCGCCGACCTTTTTGTTTGCGTACTTTCTCAAGGCATGCATCTCGTTACGTCTTCCTTGTTCGTCCTTTCGCGTTAAAGTTCATGCAAATTGAATATTATCGGGAAAGATATTCTTCATTGACGTTTGATGTCTAATGGAAAGATGACGGTGCGTCGAGTAGATTTGATTAATATGCAAGGGAGTGGCGAATGAGATTAGAATGGGATTAGAAGAATAGGAGGAAGAAGAATTTTCTTTTTTGGATTACTATAATTTGCTTTATTTAAATAGAAATATATGTGCATAAAAAATCAGAATAGGATTAAAGGAATAAGAAGAAGAAAAATTTTTTATTTAGATTACTACAGTTTGGTTTATTAAAATAGAAATATGCGCATAAAACAATGGTTGTTATTCTGTGTTTCGGACAAGAATAACGCGGTTGTCTTAAGTATAGAATTTGAAATACGATGGCGATAGGCATCTCGCGAAATTTATATCGTCATCATGCAAAGTGAATATCCGCAACTGCATAAAATTCACACGAGCATCGTAATGTCGTAATCCGAGATAATAGTATTCGTGTTTATTTATGTGCAATACCACATTTACTCCCGATGCATCGGAATCGTATATAACGTTACCCGCAGCTCGCGAATTCAATATAAGGATTATTTACCTCGCAAAGTATCGCGATGACGGCTTTAAAAGGAAATAAAATATCCTACTTTAACATATCCATCTGTTTCCCTCGCGTATACATTTCGAGACATGTATAATTTTAGTAAAATATAGCATGTCCACAGACAGTATGGTCACCTTCTTATAATGTGGATGTTACATTATTAATTGGAAAAAGATGATAATTGTATTAAAAACTTTTAGCGAATTAAATTCCAACGGCGGATGAGAAGCTCTTATATTTCGATTAATTGAAATTGGTTTCCATCTTAAGGAAACTTTAATTCTTCGCATAAAGTTAGAAAGATATTTAATATTGGAAATTAAAAAGTTGCGAGCAAAGGTAGCGTTCAATCAAAGTTTTCACATTCTCAATTACAAATTGGTCAAAGTAGATAGTTTGCTGAATTCGATCCGAAAGAAGGGAGCCGCGGTATTTTTGGAACAACGTGTACACAGAGCCACGTGAAGCTTAGCAGGCGTAAATACTCGACTAGCTACCTAAGAAGATTTTCGAAAAATATTAAGGCGCTTCGTTAAGTACTTGAGACTATCCGACGGGAGTACCACGAAGGTAAACGAAATTTTCCAACAAACTCCTGTTTACCTTCCTTCCAGCGAAGAGTGCAGAAAATCTAAGTATTTAAGCGCTTAAACGCGGAAAAGGCACGTACTAGAGGGAAGAGTGGCCGAAAAGCAAAGCTGGCCGCCGCACACGAAAAAGGTGTTGTTTAAGTTAAAAAAAATAGCATTATCACGATTTTTATTTTATCTCGTACCACAACATATTGGCGAAGAGCTGTACTGTAGGAAAAAAAGTTTTGTGTTAATCAGTTTTAATAATATCAATTAACTTTAATAGATTTAATTAATATTCCCCGCGCATTTTCTATGAAAAAACATTTAAACGCTTGCAATAAATAACATCGGTACAAAATATAATTTAAATTTAATAATAACATGCTATCTAAGCACACAGGCATATAGTTGTAATAGCTTTACTTGCGATACCTGTAGAATATTGTCTTGTCCTTGTTGATTAATTCCTCCAGAAATTGAGTGATTTTAAAACTTTTATGGACACTTTTGTGTGTTTGCCTATTTGAAACAAAAATATTTCTAAATTTTATCTTATTTTTATAATAGATTTAGAAAAATACAAAAAATCTTTTCATATATTTGCCGTTTAAGGTAACACGTCTCGGAAAATTGATAATTCCTTTTAGTTTAACTTTGACGGAGATCGCATTTATACAGTGACGCATGACGCATGACGGCGGTGGACGATAAATTAAACTTAGGTGTTTACAGTCGCAGTCGCAATTTGGTAACTTCATCCGCATTTTGATATCTCTCTAGGGTGCAATGTATCCGACATAATCTGGCGTCCTGGTTAATCCGCCCACATGCACCCACGCTGGCCACGTTGTCCCTTTATCGACTTTGTTATTGTGCGGACGGAGGTTCAGTCGAAAGCACCGAAATTTATCTTGGCAATCTAATGCACGAATCCTGTTGCCGTGGCACGCGTATCTTATCCTGAGGCTATGTTTAGGTCGACGATTCGTACAATTAATAATTATTCCACGTAATGAGACATATAAAGCCGAAATTGCTAAAAGATTAAAATGAAATAAGAATGGAAGGAAAACTATATTGTTTTAAATTAACGGAATAATGACGTTTACAACAGAATAACGATGTTTTCTTTCATGTATGATTGTTTCCTCTTTGTAAGATATACATATTATCTACGTATATACGTGAGATAATTTTAATTAAATTAAACACATTTAAAATGTTTTTTGATCAAATAAATGCCAACAGTGAAATTGTTCGTTAATTTATTTTTGTATTTATGTTGTGATATTTATCGACACTTTTTTGTTGCTATTTATTATAAAATATATATACTATATGATATAAAAATAAATAAATATGTACATGTATGTTTTTTAATGTAGATATATGTATACCTTGAAATATTTTTATAGTTTTTTTATTATTTCAAAAATAAGTTATTAAGATATTATTTTAAATTTGAAACATACGCAATTGGAAATTTTTTATCATAATTTCCTAAAATGGATTCGCATATTATGAAAATTAATTTTCTTACGTAAGAACCTTCCTTCATCGTGGAAAATTTATGCATATTCAAATGTGCGCTTTATCGTATACACAAATGTGCATATGAAAATGCTGCGTCATGCTTTAAGCAGGTGGTTTTTGAACGTATCGATGTTGCCGAAGTATATCATAGATACTATCACTTCGAAGTTCGATAGTGCAAAATGTAACAGCGAAACTTCCAATTTACGGATAAGAGTGTTAATTAAGCTTATGGCAGTTCAAATCGCGGTCTGCTTCGCCGAATATATGAATTACTTTGCAATGCAAAACGAGTTCTGCGCGAGTTCAAGGAAATTAAACATTGTAACGCAATTCTACATTATCCAAGCAGACAAAGTTTTGTAACAATACCATTTAGAGAATATTCAACTTTTTAGAAAATTCGCGAATTTTGGATATTGTGAGGGAGATTGAAAAATTTATAGCAAATCGGGTTGAATTTATTAGCATATTAAAGGCTTGTTATGCACAAATTAACGTAACGATTTATATTCGATAAAAGCTGTAACTTATATTAAATATAAACGAGATGTTCAACACAAATTATTACATTGGCAAAATGTATGTCGGACACGTTATCGATCAAAAAGGCAAGTGTACATTCGTAGTTAGATAAATTAGCGTGCAACAGACTTTAATTTGCATCAGCGCGCATTCAATCAAAATCACTCATTCTCTCTCTCCTTCGTTTCTTCCCCTCCTATCACTCTTTCTCTTTTTCTCCTTTCTTTCTTTCTCCATTCCTCTTCCCCTGTCTACTCTCTGTCAAATTTTGGATATTTATATGATAAAATATATCGCTTCTCTTTGTGATACATTCGGTACAGTGTGAACTTTTAAACGCTAAATATAAAAATAAAAAACAAAATATATGTTTAATACGTATTTATTACATCCAAAATTAAAGGGAAAAGATTGTGACTTATCAGGATATTTCGACTTGATCGTGCTGTCCCGTAACAAATTAAAGACTCGTTTGAGACCTCCGCCGTAAAAAGGAAACAGCGACGCTCTGTCACTCAGGATCTTGCAGGTGCTGTCATCGCTTTGTGCATGATAGATACGCTACTTGCTGGATTAACGCTGGGGGATGCCGGATAAACAAGGAAGTGCATGATAGGTGTAGAGGCTTTTCTAGAGGCTTTTGACTAAGATCACGTAGTGGGTATTCTGTGGCAAGGTTTGCGGAAACGGCGCTGGGGGCGGCCACCCTGGTGGCACCTGGGATCGAGGAACCGACGAACACCGCATCCGGCAGCAACGAGGACGAGGATGAGACGCCCCTCGATCCCGTCGTCGTCATCTCCAATGACAAGAGCACGGAATTCTTTTTAGCCACGGTCGTCGAGGAAGCAGCGTAAGAATTTCATCATATCTTCTTATCACTCGTTCCTCCTCTCTCTCCCTCCGTCGCGCGTACCGAACAGAAGGAAGATGTCGGAATTTTCTTTCAATGATATCGGGTCGCATTGTCATGACATTGCGCGACGCGACTCGTCACATCGGCCATCAATGCAAAAAGCCGTACGGATGCGTCGTCTCTGAGACGGTTACCGTCTTTCAAGATCGTTAGCGTCGCTCAGTTTGAAATATACCTCTTTGCTATGACAGTACGATATGAACTCGAGTGATCAAAAAGGATCTGCGAGGTCTTCCGTAAAATACATGATTGGTTCGTAATAAATTATGTTGCATTATATTTACCATATATATCAACTATAACATTTGTTCCGATTGTTGTACGAGTTATTGGGATCAATAGCGTATAAATCAGTAATATATAAGTCAGTAAATATTTAATGCATCAATTTCCATGCAAGATTATCTTAAAATAATATTAAATTTTAATTTTTTTTATTTGCAACGCCATTAAAAAAGAAATATTAAATTGAAGTGGCGTTTTTATGTTAAATGCTTAATACGAATGATAAATACCCTTATTAAAGCACATTGAATAAATTATAAAGTTAAATTTATTTTATGTGTATCGCGGGAAATACCGGAATTTATAAAATTAATTTATAAAACGACTTATGTATGAATAACGAAAAGAGCACTGTATAACCAAGATACAACTTCTCTTCCTATCTGTTTTTGCTAAGCTCTGAGAAATGAAACGAACGATTAAAAAGTCGTGGATGGTTGAAAGGCAAAAGAGATGATTATACGATACTCCATTCATCCGTATGGTGGAAAAGTAGAGAAATGTTCACGTTTCTTTTCATTACGTGCCGCTCGAAATGATCTGATATTCTTCGTATCGTTATCACTGAATAGCTTCCCTTTCTAATTCTTCTTGGTTGCGACTCGCAATTTGAGAGAAGTACGAAACGCGAAATTAAAGGAGGGCTAAAGGAGCTTATTAATGTTAAATTAAATTTCCTTCGCGTAACTTGATCTGCATATTTAGAAGAATTTCGAACGACCCTATGAACTTTTCGAATGCCGTACTATTATTTTCTACTTAACATTGTACAGCAAATAAGACTTACGAAATTTCAGCGTTAGTCGGCAGGCGGCACGAAAGGTAAGAAGTGATCCGCCAAATAAAGCAGACAAAGACAACGAAGTGAGCACGTAGGTCGTACTGAGCTGTAATTATTTTTCTACCCTTTCTGAAGATTTCCAAGCGACACGAAAAGGCTTTGAGTCAATCAAAAGTTTCGGTCTGCCGTTTAATTGGCCAATTGGGAGTCTTCAATTAAGAGGATATTACTTCTGCCTCGCGTGTCGTAAAGTTTGCGGGTTTGTATCCCTTCCGCTCCGAGTCCTCTTCAAATTACGTGCAACGTGAGAATAATTGCGGATTCTTTACGAGCAAGCGGTGATTACCGTTCCGGACTGTCCCTGCCCTTTCAGAGTATAACAATGTATAATAATGTACCTGTTAGTCACGAAATATATGTACATACGTGTTATTTTATCATGTTACAAAAATTATTTTCAGTCTTATTTACATAAAACAATTTCTTTCCGAATTAAATATTAATGATAGTAAGGCTCTCAAATATAAAATCAAAGACGATTCAATAAAAGCCAATGTGAGCCAACGCCGTTGTCGAGGCGAAACAAATCATTTATTTATTAAATGTACAATATGAATATACAAATACAAAGTAAACGTTTCGACTCTAATTTGAGTCCTCTTCAGTACTAAATTATAATAAA